>PVIY010017319.1:0-49686 GCA_004026745.1 Myrmecophaga tridactyla
TGGCCAGGAAGCAGTTTATAGGTGGGTATAACTCAGATGAGGGCAGTACTGGCAGAGCTCTCGTGAGTGGAGGGCCCACCATGTCCAAGGGGCCATGACTGGGGACATACTGGACCACAGAACCATCCTGGATGAGGTGCTTTTCAGGCACCATGTCTACAGATTCATCAGCATTAGACCTGGTAAGCCCATTTCCATATAATCTTCTAGCCACACAGGGAATCTGAACTTGGCACTGCTTAGCACCTCAATCACATGCTCCTTTTTTAGAAGCTTGGTGTGGATGGACATGATGACTTGGTAGAAGTGGACCCCAGCCAATGTACCTTTGGCTTTCCCAAGCACCTCGCATACTTAATGGAAGCTGAGACTGGGGCAGACATGGGTATCAACAGGAAAGGGCTGTCTTCAACGTCCCTCAGGGCAACAGAGACAGGCTGTGTTCATGACCAATGATGCCGGAGAGTACCAAGAGTTCTTCGGGAAGTTGAGACCTCAACCAGGAACCGACCCCGTGAAGGTTCTTGACTCAGACACAGGAAGGGACTTGGGGACTAGTCAGGATGTAGAGCTAAGCAATCAAAGGACTAGTCAGTGCATACAGCTTTAATGTGTAGTGGAAGCACACACTTGAAGAGGGAAGCTTGGGTTTTCTCCAAAGAAGGAGAAGCCTGCCATGGATTTCTGATGAGAAATCAGAACTTAGTCTTAATGTGTAACCCTTGCATGTGACGAATTTCCTCTCTTGCTGCTTTCAGGATTCTTTCTTTATTTTTGGCATTTAATATTCTGATTAGCTTGTGTCTTGGGGACGGTCTATTAGGATTTATACTGTTTGAAGTATGTTGCATGTTGTACATTTATATTATGTGCTTCTTAAGAGCTGGGAAATATTAGCCATTATTTCTTCAAACATTCTTTCTGCACCCTGTATTAGCTAGAGTTCTCTAGAAACAGAATAAGCAGGAGATATGTGCATATAAAAAATTTATAAAAGTATTTCACGTAACCATGGAGAAGAAGAGTCCAAGGCCATGAGCTGCCAGCTCCAATGAAGGCCCTCAATAAACTCTCAGGAGAGGCTGGCTAGTTAAAGCAGGAAGAGTGATGATTTCTTCTGAATCCTCCTTAAAAGTCTTCTGGTGATTAGATTAAGTATCACTCATTGCAGGGGACACTTCCTGATTGCATTTCCAATCAGCTGTGGATACAGCAACATGATCATGATCTAAGTCCCTGAAATGTCCTCATAGCAACAAATAGGCCAGTGCTTGTCCAACGAGACAGCCAGGCACCACCACCTGGTCAAGCTGACACATGAACCTGACCACGATACCCTTTTCCCTTCTCTTCTTCTTTGGACACCCAGGATGTGTATTTTTATGTGCTTTGTGGTGTCATTAAAATTCCCAGAGGCCTTGCTCAATTTTTCCCATTCTTTCCCCAACTGTTCTTTTGTCTTAAGATTTCAACTGTTGTTTCTAGCTGATTCTTCTGCCTATTCAAATCTGCTGTTGTATGCCTCAAGTGTATTTTTAATCCTTTGTATTGTCTTTCACTCCCATCATTCATGTTCCTTTTTTTTTTGGCATGGGCAGGCTCTGGAAATCAAACCCAGGTCTCCAGCACGGCAGGCAAGAATTCTGCCTGCTGAGTTACCACCACACTGCCCTGTTACGTTTTTTTTTTATACTTTCAAATTCTTTGTACCACACAATGTCTTCTTAAATCGTTTATCTCTTTAGTTATATTTTATTTATTTAGGAGGTTTATTTGACCATCTTTGATTAGTTGTTCCAATTCTGTGTCTTCTCGAAAGTTTTAATTTGTTCCTTTGACTGTGCCATCTTTCTGTACCATCGAACATGATGAAATTTTGTGCTGGGGTCTAGGCATCTAGTTATCTTGATGAGTTTACTCTTCAGGTCTGTTTCTCTCTCTTGCCTAGGGCTTTCTTTTTGATTAACTTAACTAACTTACTTCTATGACAACTGGTTCAACTTTTTACAAACGTTTAAAATACCTTGTATTTTAACTGAATATATTTTTTTCAGCTCTTATTTACATGATTCTTGCCTTATAGTTTCAGGAAAATTTTTCAAACGGCACTATTTGTGCAGATGTTTCACCCCAGGAGAAAGTCTCCTCTTCCTTATTCTTTCCCTGGGAATGCTGATCTTTTTAATTTGTTTGAGATTTGTCTCTACAGTTTTTGAACCTTCCTTTCATTTTCTCTAGCTGCGTTTGCCTGGAGTGTAAATTCTGGGAGGAGGATACCCTGGTGAGGACTTTCTAAGTCAGCACTTCTCTTTCAAAACAGGGCTAAGGCCCCTCAAAAGGGGCATCAATTAGTTCCAAAATGCCCTGGAGAGGAGACACTTGGAAGGATGCCAAATTTCTCCTTGATGGCTCCCAGAATCTGCTTTCCTGGCATGATCAACAGATGGTGTTCTTTAGCCAACTGTTCCCCACAATTCTAAAGTGGTACTATTCACAACTGCCAAAAGATAGAATCAACCAAATGTCTATCAACTGATGAATGCATAAGCAAAATGTGGAATATTCATACGATGGAATATTATTCGGCAATAAGAAGGAATGAAGTCCTGATGCTTGAGACAACATGGGTGAACCTTGAGGACATTGTGTTGAGTGAAATAAGCCAGATATAAACGACCTCGCCAATTGATCGAATTATAATGACAAGCAAACTCATAAGGTTACAGTCTAGAACATAGGTAGATATAAGGGAAAGAATGGGGAGCTGATGTTTAATTTGTGCAGAATTTTAACGTGATTGATTGTAAATGTTTGGAGATGAGTAGAGGGAGCACATTACTGTGAGTGTAACTAACAGCACTGAATTATGCATGTGAATAAGGCTGAAAGGGGAAGTTTAGAGTCGTGTATGTCACTAGAAAGAAAGTCAGAGAATAACTAACATGGTAAACCTTGTTGTGGATGATGACTGCGGCTGTAACAAAGTTACCTCACCACTGCTAAGGGTCAATAATAAGGGGCTGTAAGGAGTGAGATGTTTTTCTTTTTGGAGTAATGAAATGTTCTAGGATTGGGTATGGTGATGAATACACAACTCTGAATATACTGCAAGCCACAGATTGAACACTTTGGATGGACTGTATGGTGTGTGAATATATGGCGATAAAACTGCTTAAAAAAAGAAAAAGAATGAAAAGGATTCTAAATATAGATGCAAGGACTATAAAACTCCTAGAAGAAATGTCGGGAACCATCTTCACGATCTTGTATTAAGCAATGGTTTATTACACTTTAGACTCAAAGCACAAGTAACAAAAGAAAAAATAAATATATGGGACCTCCTCAAAATTAAAAGTTTTTGTGCATCAAAGGACTCTGTCAAGAAAGTGAGAAAACAACCTACTCAATGGGATAAAATATTTGGAAAGCACATATCTCTTAAGGATTTGATATTCAGAATATATAATGAAATGCTGCAACTTAAAAACAAAAAGAAAAATAGCCCAATTAAAAAATAAATGGGGGGACTTCTGGGAAGATGGCCGAATAGAGTAGCTCGAGATTAGCCCTGCTCCAGGGAAAACTTACAGAAGGGACAGGAGGGCAACTGAAGCAGTGATTCAGGAGTGCAGCTGACCTGGGAGAGCCTTCTGCACTACATGGGGCAGCCCTGGTTTGTGGAGGACGATGAACTGAGAGGCAGAAAGCTGGAGCCTGGCATGGAGCCTGTGGGAGTGCATGGACAGGAGCCAGGGACTAGGAAGCCAGGTTGCATTCCTTGGGCATGCTCAAGTCACCAGCATAGACCCCTGACCTGTGACTCAACCCACACCCCACACACCCGAACCCTGTCACCCACTCCCATTTCCCCTAATCCAGGCACCCCCACCACACCAGCCCCAGGGCACATACCTGCCCCACCCCCCCACCTCAAGTGCAGCCCAACCCACCTATCCTGCACACCTCTCAAGCACTACATCCCACTCCCTGTTCCCTGCAGACTGCTGCCAGCACGTAAAGGATGTGGGCACTAACCTCCATACACCTAGGCTATCCTGCCCCCGTGCCCATAGTGTCACAGAGGCTCACCCCGCCCGCTGCCCGAGTTCTACACATCAGTTTATGGCATTCCTAGGCCCACGCATGCGCACGGGCACCCAATCACGTCATTCAGCTCTGGGAACTGCACTTTACAGCAGGCCTAGAGTCATGCATGTGCATAGCACTCAGCCACACTTCCCATCTCTGAGAAAGTGCTGACCTGCGCAGCCGGCTCACATCTGCCCCCAATCCAGAAAGGCATAACGCCAACCTGCTGCCACAGCTCTAGAACGCCCACAAAAAGTCCCATGCCTTAGACCAGTGCACACCAGGGTTACACCCCCAAGACTGGTGCACCCGCACAGCTACATCCTCCATGGCCGCTGGGTGCTCACGTTCACAAGCATCAGTGTAACATCCCAATTTGCACTTATACCTGCCCTGAAACAAATCACTGCACTGAGTGCGCCACCCCATACTCTGCTCCCTGTTGTACAACCAACCCGTAAACACAAGGCCTTAGACTACTGAAAGAAATCAACTCCCAAAGTAAATCAGTCAAGATATTTACATGCCACGAAGACAGATCACTAAGATATCACAATGAAGACAGATATAGTCCTGCTTAATAACCAAATTAAAACATCTGGGGAGACACAGACATTATAACAACTAATCAAAGATGTTCATACAACTCTACTTAATAAAGTAAGTGGGAAAGCAAATGACATAAAATGAGATCAAGAAGACAGTAGAAGAGCACAAAGAGGAATCTGAAAGAATTAATTAAAAAAATTGGAAATCACAGAGATCAAAGACTGCTGACCAAATAAAAAACAGATTAGAGTCACACAACACCAGCTATGAAGAGAAAGAAGAAAGAATAAGTGATATAGAGGATAGGATAATTGACTTTGAAGACTCAAAATAGAAAATGGCAAAAAAGATGGAAAAAATTGAATTGGATCTCAGGGAAATGAAAGACAAAACAAAGCACATAAATATAAGAATCATTGGTGTCCCACAAAGAGAAGAGAGGAGTAAAGGGCTAGGAAGAGTAGTTGAGGATATAATGGGAGAAAACTTCCCAACCTTCAGAAAGGACATAAATAAACAAAGTCAAAGAAGCCCAACAAACTCCAAACAGAATAAATCCAAATAGGCCTTCCCTAAGGCACATACTAATCAGACTGTCAAATGTTGAAGAGAAGCAGAAAATCCTGAAAGAAGCAAGAGAAAAACATTTCTACTACATATAAGAGAAATCAAATAATACTGAGTTCAGACTACACATCTAGCACCCTGGAGGCAAGAAGGCAGTGGTATGACATATTCAAGATCCTGAAAGAGAAAGACTTCCAGCCAAGAATTCTGTATGCAGCCAAACTGTTCTTCAAAACTGAGGGAGACTGGCAATGTGGGACAGAAATCCTAGAATGAGCTGAGATTTAGCATCAAGGGATTGAGAAAAACTCTAGAATGAGCTGAGACCCAGCATCAAGGGATTGAGAAAACCTTCTCGACCAAAAGGGGGAAGAGTGAAATAAGACCAAGTGTCAATGGCTGTGAGATTCTAAACAGAGTCAAGAGGTTATCCTGGAGGTTATTCTTACGCATTAAGTAGATATCATCTTGTTATCCAAGATGAAATGGAGAGGCTGGAAGGAACTGCTTGAAAATGTAGAGCTGTGTTCCAGTAGCCATATTTCTTGAGGATGATTGAATAATGATATAGCTTTCACAATGTGACTGTGTGATTGTGAAAACCTTGTGTCTGATGCTCCTTTTATCTACCTTGTCAACAGACAAGTAGAACATATGGAATAAAAATAAATAGGGGGAACAATAACAACAAAAAAACTGAGGGAGAGATTACAGTTTTCAAAGACAAAGAAGTCCTGAAAGAATTTGTCAACAAGGGACAAACCCTACAAGAAATAGTAAAAGGAGTTCTTTGGGCAGAAAAAATATATATATAAATGGGCAAAAGACCTGAATAAGCATTTATCCCAAGAGGATATACAAATGGCTAAAAAGGATAGAAAATGATATTCAACATGAGTAGCTATTAGGAAAATGCAAATGAAAACCATGAGATACCATTTTACACCCATTAGAATAGTTACTATTAAAAAAGCTGTAAACATCAAGTTGTCAGAGAGGATGTGGAGAATACACTCATTCACTGTTAGTGGGAATGTAAACTGGTGTAGCTGCTATGGAAGAGTGTGACAGTTCTTCGGAAAGCTAAGTATAGAATTACCATATGAAACCCTCTACTGTGTGTGTGTGTGTGTGTGTATACACACACACCCAGGAAACCCTCTACTGGGTATGCATGTACGTATATGTATATATGGATGTATATATATATACCCAAAAGAACTGAAAGCAGGGACCTGAATAGGTATTTTCAGTGATGTTCCTAGCAGCATTATTCAAAATTGCCAAAAGAGGAAAGCATCCCAAGTGTCCATCAACACATGAATAGATAAATAAAATGTGGTATATACAAAGAATGGAACATTATTCAGCAGTAAAAAGGAATGAAGTATTGGTTCATGGGACAATCACAATGTGATTTCACGGAACTGAAATAATTAGAATGAGCAAACTCTGAGTTAGAATTTAGAATATAGGTCACCAAGGGCTTGGATGGGGGAAGGGAATGGAGAGTTAATAAGTTGTACAGAATTTCTTTTTGGCTTGATTGTAAACTTCTGGAAAAGGATGGTGGTATGTTAGCATAAAATAGTGAGTATAATTAAGAGCACTGAATTATATATGTGAATGTGTTTAAAAGGAGAAATTTTTTAGGTTGGATTATCTATTATAAGCATAAAAATTAAAAGAGAAAACAAAAGACTATAACACAGTGAACCCATTATAAACAATGGATTACAGTTGAACATTCAATTATTGTTCATGAACAGCATCAAAGTTCAAACTACATACTAGTGTTAATAATGGGGGAGTGGGGAAAAGGAAATTGTTTTTTTTTAATTTTTTAAAATTTTATTTTATTTACATGGGCAGGCACCAGGAATCGAACCCGGGTCCTCTGGCATGGCAGGCAAGCATTCTTGCCTGCTGAGCCACTGTGGCCCAGGAAATTGTTTTTTACATGATTTTTCTGAAAACCTAAAACTATTCAAACTAAAGCAATTAAAAAAACTAATTGTCCAAAACATATGGGTAAAAAAATACAGAAAATAAAATGGTTGAGTGAAAAAAGGACCCCCAAGTATCACGCTGAAGTGCTTTCTAGTCTCCAAAGTGCCTTTGTGTGTCTGTGTGTCTTATAAACATGTGCAGGGACCACAGTGGCTCAGCAGGCAGAGTTTTCACATGCCACACCAGAGACCCAGGTTTGATTCCCGGTGACTAACCATGTTAAAAAAAAAAAAAACATATGATATAAACATCCTGCAGGCATGACTTATAGCGCTTTTGCCTACAAGTCCAATGTTTATGAATCTGCAAATCATTTTATGAGGTCTAATACCTGTCCCCCAATGTGATTTATGATTAAACTTGTTTAAAAAAAAACAAGTGAATTTCATGTATGTAAAAAATGGATACAATGTTAAGAAAATAAATGAGTAAACAAATCCTATGTATTCTTACTTTGGATTTCCTAGTGGTCCTCCTGAAAACTGGGTGTTTCTGTCTAGAAATTCTTGCAAACCTTTTAGCTCTTGAAGCACTGACTCCAGCAGCTGAGAGGGAACACTACTTTCAATCTGTAAAAAAGGAAGAATTTTGAAAGATTTAAAAACACTGAAAAGCATATATATATATATATAAAAACATGTACTCTGCCAATCTGTGGTTTGATACAGTTTTTATTCAGAGGCACCCTAACTTCATAAAGAGTAAAATTTATTTCTTTATTCTATCAATTCATATTGTAACCAGAAAAAAAGTTTAGATAGCTACATCTCCCCCCTCTGATAAAGGTATAATTTACAGAGTAAAATACAGATCTCAAGTGAACACTTAACCTTTTCACATACGTACACAGCCACCACCACGGAGACAACATTTTAGATTTCCAACACGTGAGAAAATTCCTTAAGGCTCCATTTTTAGTCATTAGTTATCTAACCTCTGATGTCACTATTTTAGCTTAGTTTTGCCTGTTCTTGAACTTCATATAAATGGGATCATATACTGTGTTAGATTAATACACTCTTAATCTTAGAAATGTGAACTTCAAAAGCGTAGAGTTAAAAAGATATTAGGATTTTTTATTAGTTTTTTTAAAATACCAAAAAACACCGCTCTTAACTTTTGATCATTCCATTCTACATATATAATCAGTAATTCACAATATCATCACATAGTTGCATATTCATCATCATGATCATTTCTTAGAACATTTGCATATATTCAGAAAAAAAAATAAAAAGACAACAGAAAAAAATTCATACAAACCATACCCCTTACGCTTCTCTTTCATTGATCACTAGCATTTCAATCTAAATTTATTTTAACATTTGTTCCCCCTATTATTTATTTTTATTTCGTATGTTCTACTCATCTGTTGACAAGGTAGATAAAAGTAGCTTCAGACACAAGGTTTTCACAATCACACAGTCACATTATGAAAGCTATATCATTATACAATCATCTTCAAGAAACATGGCTACTGGAACACAGCTCCACATTTTCAGGCAGTTCCCTCCAGCCTCTCCATTACATCTTGACTAACAAGGTGGTATCTGTTTAATGCGTAAGAATAACCTCCAGGATAACCTCTTGACTCTGTTTGGAATCTCTCAGCCATTGACATTTTATTTTGTCTCACTCACTCTTCCCCTTTTGGTCAAGAAGGTTTTCTCAATCCCTTGATGCTGAGTCTCAGCTCATTCTAGGATTTCTGTCCCACGTTGCCAGGAAGGTCCAACCCCTGGGAGTCATGTCCCACGTAGACAAGGGGAGGGTGGCGAGTTTGCTTGTTGTGTTGGCCGGAGAGGTCACATCTGAGCAACAAAAGAGGTTCTCTTGGGGGTGACTCTTAGGCCTAATGTTAAGTAGGCTTGACCTATCCTTTGTGGAGTTCAGTTTCATGTGAACGAACCCCAAGACTGGGGCTTCAGCCTATAGCTTTGGTTGTCCACACTGCTTGTGAGAATATCAAGAATTCAACTTGGGGAACTTGAATTTTTCCCCTTTCTCACCATTCACCGAAGGAGACTTTGCAAGTACTTTTTTAGTCACTGTTCAAATCACTCTGGTATTTATCAGGGCATTACTCTGGACGAACCAATAAAATCTCATGTGCTAGTCAAGGTTCCATGTACTTATGGTGTTCAATTAAGCTGTCTACATAAGTTATATTAGGAAATGAACTCATCAAAATATAAATTTTGTATCAGATAAACATTTTTTGCTTTAGTCTCACACATAAGTTGAGATTTTAAAATATTAATTACCACCTATTTTCAGCACCCTGCAGTAATGACATTCTTTTGTTCTTCCTCATGCAAAAACATTTTTTTAATTTGTATATTTAGTCACTATCATTATACACTCTAATCATTCCTAGATTATACCAGCTCAGTCTTTATCATCTATCTTTCTTTCTGATTTCATTTGTGACCCCAGCCCTCCTCCCTCTATCATTCTCATATTCAGCTTCACTCAGTGTTTTAACCTAATTGTATTACAGTTAGGTGGTACTGTGCTGTCCATTTCTGAGTTTTTACATTGTCCTGCTGCACAATCTGTTTCCCTTTAGCTCCAATTACCCAATATCTTACCCTATTTCTATCTCCGGATGTCTCGGTTACCAATGAAATTCTCCAAGTTTATTCACTAATGTCAGTTCATATCGGTGAGACCATACAGTATTTATGGTTTTGTTTCTGGCTAATCTCACATAGCATAATGTCCTTAAGATCCATCCATGTTGTTACATACTTCATAACTTTATTCTGTCTTACGGCTGTATAGTATTCCATTCTATGTATATACCACAGTTTGTTTAGCCACTCATCTGTTGATGGACAGTTTGCCTGTTTCCGACTCTTCGCAACTGCAAATAATGCTGCTATAAACATTGGTGTGCAAATGTCTGTTTGTGTCCTTGACCTCATGTCCTCTGAGTAGATACCTAGCAATGGTATTGTCGGGTCATATTGCAATTCTATATTCAGCTTTTTGAGGAACCGCCAACTGCCTTGCACAGCGGTTGTACCATTTGACATTCCCACCAAGAATGGATAAATGTGCCTTTTTCTCCACATCCTCTCCAGCACTTGTCATTTTCTGTTTTATCAATAATGGCCATTCTGGTGGGTGTGAGATGATAGCTCATTGTGGTGTTGATTTGCACTTCTCTAATAGCCAGGGAAGTTGAAGCATCTCTTCTTGTGGCTTTGGCCATTTGTATTTCCTCTTCTGAGAAGTATCTGTTCAAGTCTTTTGCTCATTTTGTAATTGGGTTGGCTGTCTTTTTGTTGTTGAGTTGAACAATCTCTTTATAAATTCCGGACACTAGACCTTTATCTGATATGCTATTTACAAATATTGTCTCTCATTGTGTAGGCTGTCTTTTTACTTTCTTGGCGAAGTTCTTTGATGCACAAAAACGTTTGATTTCGTGGAGTTTCCATTTATTTAATTCTTTCTTCAATGCTCTTGCTTTGAGTGTAAGGTTTAGAAAACTGCTTCCTAGTATAAGATTTATATTTCCCTACATTTTCTTCTAACAGTTTTTTGGTCTTAGATCTAATGTGTAGATCTCTGATCCATTTTGAGTTAACTTTTGTATAGGGTGTGAGATATGGGTTCTCTTTAATTCTTTTGCATATGGATATCCAGTTCTCTAGGCACCATTTATTGAAGAGACTGTTCTGTCCCAGGTGAGCTGGCTTGACTCCCTTATCAGAGATTAACTGTCCACAGATGAGAGGGTCTCTATCTGAATACTCTATTCGATTTCATTGGTCAACATATCGATCTGTATGCCAGTACCATGCTGTTTTGACCACTGTAGCTTCATAATATGTCTTAAAGTCAAGTAGCGTGAGACCTCTGACTTCATTTTTTTTTCCTCAGGATATTTTTAGCTATTTGGGACACCCTGCCCTTCCAGATAAATTTGGTTATTGGTTTTTTTAATTCTGAAAAGTTTTTGGGATTTTAATTGGTACTGCATCGAATCTGTAAATCAATTTAGGTAGAATTGATATCTTAATTATATTTAGTCTTCTAATCCATGAACACAGTATGCTCTTCCATCTATTTAGATCTTCCGTGATTTCTTTTAACAATTTCTTGCAGCTTTCTTTGTATAGGTCTTCTGTGTCTTTAGTTAAAGTTATTCCTAAATATTTTATTCTTTTGGTTGTAATTGTAAATGGAATTATTTTCTTGATTCTCAGATTGTTCATTACTAGTGTATAGAAACACTACAGATTTTTGAGTGTTGATCTTGTAACCTGTGACTTTGCTGTACTGATTTATTAGCTCTAGCAGTTTTGCTGTGGATTTTTCAGGGTTTTCGACATACAGTATTATATCATCTGCAAACAGTGAGAATTTTACTTCTTCCTTTCCAATTCTGATGCCTAGCATTTCTTTTTCTTGTCTAATTGCTCTGGCTAGAACGTCCAACACAATGTTGAATAGCAGTGGTGATAGTGGACATCCTTGTCTTGTTCCTGATCTTGGGGGGAAAGTTTTCAGTTTTTCTCCATTGAGGATGATGTTACCTGTGAGTTTTCTGTATATTCCCTTTATCATTTTGAGGAAGTTCCCTTCTATTCCTATCCTTTGAAGTGTTTTCAACAGGAAAGGATGTTGAATTTTGTCAGATATTGGTACTTTTTTAATTTTAAGAAATAAGGTTAAAATATATTGCATTCACATTCTTAATCTAAAAAAATCTTACATCTAAATTTGCAATAATAAAATTCTACAAGATATGCTTTTTAAAAGCAGTCTGGAAAATGTGCTAATGCATGAAAATTAGCATGGCATCCAGATTGTTGATACATATAAGCCAAAGGAATAAATAATAACTTTGAGATGTATTAACTATTAGGACTGGGTCTGCTCCATCCGCACAACAAACTTATGAGGGAGGTATATTATTATTTCCATTTTGTAGTTAGGTAGCAGGCTGTAAAATGTTAAGAAATTTATTCACAATCAAACTGTTAATAAGTGACAATGTTCATTAACCCAGAGGGTAAAAAGTTTTTTAGACAATACATGAACATATACATAGAAGAATAATCACTGCATCTTATTTATAACATCAAGAAATGCAAAGCTATCTAATTATTCAATAATACCATAAAGAAGTTATATACAAATAATGAAATAATATATATACTTACTGCAGTGATCTCTCTGTTACCACTCTTGAATACTCTCTCTACAACTAAACTAGCATCCCAAATGTTTCTGGAACAAAAAATGTTTTAATAATTGTGCTGTAAATGGAGAAAACAATTACAATACATAGTAAATTCCTTTCTATAAGAACTTAGTGTGTGTTTATTCAGCTTTTAGAATTCAGCAATTGTTTCATTTAACATTACAATAAATTGTCTAGCAGGCTGGAAAATAGGAAAATTTCCAAACCTGATACAACTAAGTTATTTCAGTTAAGAAACCAGTACTGAAAAAGGCTCTGGGTAATGAATTGTAAACAAGGGAGCCTATAAAGGAAATAGGTATGTTATAAAGAGGCTTTGAACTTTTTTACAGTTTTAAGCAAATGAGTCAAATGGAAATATACATTTGTAATATAAGAAAAATACATAGGAGGAGTGACAATTAGTAAGACAGAGTGATAGCAAAGAGGGTGGAATTCTTTACTCCTCTCTATACTCTCTAAACTTACCTACTTTGCAATGGGGCTTTGACATCTTTTCCTTAAAGAGGTGGAGTCTATTTCTCTACGTTCTGAATCTAGGTAGGCCTTGAGAATTTCCTTTGGCCAAGTGAATGAGATGAAAATGGTAGTTTGTCCGTTCTGAGCTTAGATATCAAGAAGCTTTGCGCATTTATCCTCTTTCACTGAAACCTGCCTTCACCAAAAAGAGTAAGACCTGGCTAGCCTGTTGGATGAGAAGACCATGTGGAATAGCCCAGTGGTCCCAGCTGAGGTCACTCTAAGCCTGTCTACAAACATGAATGTGTGTGAGTTCAGCTAAAATAAGGAGAGCTCCCTCTCCTTTTATAGCTAAATAATACATAGGAGTGAGCACAGCTACAACCAGAAGAACTGCTTGGCTGACATACAGACAGATTTCACTGACATAAGTGGTAGTCTGTTATGCCATAAATTAATATATAGAGAGAGATATATTTTGAAGCAATATTTATGTAACACGACAATGGATATAGATGATTAGATAATAAAAGGCTGAATGAGAGAAAACAATCTCATCAATGGACAAGTAAACTAAAACTAAAAGTAAAATTTAAGAGGAATAAACGTCCCAAATTTAGAGTTAAAAATATTCAACTGCTCAAAACAGGACAAGACAAATATCAGTTAATTGTTCCATGAAAAACTTACCCCATGATTCGAGAAAAGTAAATACAAATACCATTATGCTTTCCCGAGTACACAATCTCTGGTCCAGCCATACAACTCATACTTGTGGCCTGAGCAGCCAGGTTTCCTGCAGCATACACTGGTGTTGACATGGCAGAAGGCTGTAAACCTTGTATACATGTAAGAAAAACAAAATTCAGGATTCTCAATAACTGAAATTTCTTGCATCTGGACCCATATTTAAGAATATTTACAAAAATACTGGAATAAATAGAATTTAATTTGGCTTTTCTTGATGAGAAGAGAGACTTAGATTTGTACATGTGCATACCAGTGGACTTTCAAGTGTCTGTAATGATATGAAAAGAAAAGAAAGCTTACAATCATCATTCCTACTAATCAGAGTGATTTCAGAGCCCAATTAGAAGCTTTGTATGCAAATAAGGGACTTTCTTGGCTCCTCGTCAAACGACAATACTTGTTTGGATGTCACTTCTGTTAAATACCATTATTTTCAAGGGAAGAGGTCAAGTTAATGTTTCACACTAAGCACAAAGAATAACAACACACACTGCCATCTCTTCAAAAAGAACAGCAAGAGAATCAGACTGACATTTCTTTGAGTCTCCACTATCTTAGAGCAGCTAGAAGTAAAAACCTAAAATTGTGAACTTGTAACCCATACCAAACTCTGAAAGCTGTTCTACAACTAACTGTGATATGCTTTGAAAACTTTTGCTTTTTTGTATACGTGTTATTTTTCACAAAAAAGAAAAAAAAGTCTATTTTGATGATAAATGCACACCTATATGATGATACTGTGAACTACTGATTGTACACTTTGGATGAGTACATGATATGTGAATACACGTCAAAAAAAAAAAAAAAAAAAGAACAGCAGGGACAATCTAAAACAAAGAAAATAGGTACCTTGAGATGGCGTTCCCAAAAAGGCTGGATTTGGATATGGACTACCACTAGGAACAGGAGAACCTAAAAAGAAAAGCATATAAAAATTTATATAATAACCTACCATTCTTTAGAACCAGTTAAAAATTAGACCTAGAAGCTGTTTCTAAGAATAAAGAGTGAGGAGTGGCACTACCCATAATATATTCAAGAATCAGGGACTCATCTCAATTTCCCAGGAATTTTCTAACAATCTGCACTTTGGAAAATACTGATGTGGGAGTTTACTTGTTATTAAATTTGAAAAGTGAGTTCTGTAAATACTATTCGTTGCACCTTATTTTGCTCCTTAGTATACGTGAGGACACAATATTAACAGATGATCACTTTCAAGAGTCAGATATCTATAGAATTATTCACCAAAAATATAGCAACAACTTCTCTAGGAAAGAAAAATCATACAGTAGCAGTAAATAAAACATAATATAAAGCTTTAGCCATTAAAATATGCTAAAAAATTTCTACAAATCAAGCTGTAGGAGAAACAGTTTTCATTTCAATGTTTTTCATACTTACTAGAATAGATAGGAGACCCCAAGATAGGACCAACATTACTCGGAGGGGGAAGAGTGGCTGGAAATCTCATCTGAGCTTCACCACCATACCTATTTTTGTGAGAACAAAAACTGTGTTTAATCATTAAAACTATCCATCATAAGAGCTGAAATTATTCCGAATCCTGCTTAGCTTCAAAGTAAATGCTTTAAGCATCAGAGACTTAATGTATCTTTTTGACAGTGAAATATATGCAGAGAATACATAATAAACACTTGCTCAGTAAATGTTGACTTGAAACTGCTATCAGAAAGAATTTGAACAGACTGGTAATTTCTAAAAATTGGCACATTGGCAATGCATAGAATTTACTTAATGATTAATGGTTAGACAGATCTTGAATGTCCTTTTTTTTTTACAAAATCACATTCAAATACTTAGTCTCAGCTAAATATGTCTCAAATGAAAATCCTTTTGAAACCACGTTTCTTTAAAGTGATTCAGAATTCCTCAATACCAATGATAAACATAAAGGAGAACTGGTATAGTGTTTGAGGAAGTAAAAACGATAGGATGGTAACTGAGGTAGAAAGAAGTGTAGAAAGAAGGACAGACAGCAGAAGTTGCAGAAGAGAATCCAGAGAAAGTATAATAATGCATGAGCTACTATCAGGAATTATGCTTACCTATATGTTCTTCAGATTTCATTGTTTGCAAATTAATTTTAGAAACTTTCTATGTAGTCACTCAACTGTTTGTCAAGTCTTAGTATCAAATTGACCAGTGCCAACTGTGATTCAGTACAGAAGAAAATTGACACACCTGAAGAAAGCCCGAGTAGCCCAAGCAGATATTTCTCTATCACAGGCAGCAATGGAGCAAGCAAGGATAAGACAAGTTGCACAAGCCTGGTCTTCCTGTAAAAAAAAGAGATTATCTTCTCTTATATTAATACCAACATTAAAAAAATATATTTGTTTACTGCTATATCTGGTGTTCAGATCTGTGCCTAGCACAGAGTTGGTACCCAATAAATATTTGCTGACTAAATGAAATCAGTTAGTACTAAAAAAAAGTGAGTAGTCCTAGTTTTAAATTTTGTCACATGGGCATAGTTATTAAAGGACGGTCTCTTTTCTTTTTATAATCAGAAGCTAATCTAGTTTCTGGTTTATCACTCCAATTTTATTCTGTTTTTTCCTACCTTTTAGAACATAAAAATAAAAGCTACTATTTAAATGAATACTTATCAGACACTATTTTAGAATTAACATTTACTAATCCTCACACCACAAACTATTATAACATATATTTTATGTAATTCATAGTCTTAAAAGAAGATTGGTAAGAGATTAACAGTACCCTTTATTGTAGCATTATGGTCCTAATTCACATAAAATGTAATGGTCTATTCCCAGTGTTTCTGTGTTAAATATATCCTCATATAAAAAAAAAAGTATAAGTAATTACCTGATGTAATTTAAAGAATCTTTCAATCTCTTCTCCATCTCCACCCACATTACTCACAAGTAGATGCCTCAACTGATCTACAGGTCTAAGTTTGTGAAACATAAGACTTCCCTAAGACATAAAAAAGAAAGAAAAAACATGAATAATAGATTGACCAAGTTGGAACTGATGGGAACTGACACTGTTTCTTTATTTAACAAAATCTAAGAAATTAAAAGGAAATTCAAAAACACAAAGTAAGCCAGCGAAAAAGATTATCTACATTTAATCTCGCAGCATACACTAGATCTACATAGCCAGAGAATATTTAATAAGAATATTAAATATTTAATAAGAAAACACTGACCTCCCCATAAAAAAAGTAAAAACAAGAAAGCATACTAAACAAAAGTAAAAAAAGGAACATGCTATCAGACATGAAGCATATTATAAACCTTCATACACATGATAATAGCACATGACCAGAATTGGCTAAGGGGAACAAAATAGAAAGTTCTGATAATATGCTTAAATAAATATTGGAATTTAGCATATGATAAAAGTCACCCTTCAAAGGGTTAAAGCTAGATTATTCACTAATCATGTCGACAAAACATATTGCCATTTGGAAAAATATGAATCTAGCCATACACATCCCTTATTCCTGGAAAAATGCCAAACAGAGCAAAGAGTAAACAAAATAAAACCATAAAAGTACTTGAGGAAACTATGGATAGATTGTTTTATAAATCTCAGAATGGGGAAGGTTTTTAAATATCATGTAAATCCTAAAAGACATAATAATGAATAATAAAATGGTTTATATGGGAAAAAATCTTAATAAAAATCAAAGGAAGAAATATTTTCAACTAAAATCACAAAAAGTTAGCTTACCTAATACATAAAAACTTCTGTAAGTTGTAAGGAAATATACAACTCAAAAAAAAAGTCTGTATAGGATAGAAACAGATAGTTCACAGAAAAACATTTCTGAAAATCAATCTCATGCCCAATAAACAGCATACTATCCTGGATAGTGTGTGAAGAAATAAGCACCTAAGTGAATATGGAGAGGGAAATCTGGCAGTGTCTTTCAAAATTATAAACGCAACTACCCTTTTACCTATAAGAGGCATTTCTACAGCTTTACTCACACACAGTAAAATGATATACACACAAGGCTATAGCATGATTTTCAATAGTAGAAGATGATCCATTAATAAGGGTCTAGTTAAATACAGAAAATAGATACAAAGGGAAACTTTTCACTCTAAACAAAAAATGAGAAAGTGCTTCATATGCTGATATGAAAAGATCTATAAAGTATAATATCCAAGTATAAAAAGCAATGTATAGAACAGGGTATATTGTATGCTACCATTTGTTTAAAAACATATTTGTATTGTTTATGTATTCATAACAACACATCACTGGAAGTATACACAAAATGCTGTTTATATGGCTGTCTATAGGGAGGACATTCAGACTGGAAGGGAACTTTTCCTGTTATAGTATAATATACATTATATTATAATATCTATTACACCTCTTGAATTTTGTTAATGCATTACTTTTTAAAAATAAATATTAAGAAAATGTTTTAACAAGGTAAATGAGAACTATACTTTAAGAAATATATATATATATTATTTTTAAGAAATGTTTTATTTGGTTTTCTTAGAAATAAAACAGCTTATGGTAAATTTTATGTTGCTAAACAATGGTGACAAATTCTACTTCAGAAACAGTGTAATACTTTTAGAGAGTTAGTTCTTTTTGTACCATTTTTGGTATTTACAAACTATTCCTTAAGAATGTAGTAAGGGTAAATATTCATAAATATTTAAGTATATGGCTCTATGAATTGACTGCTGCAGAGTACTTGATAAAAACATTAATGATTCATTCTAGTCTTTCTGCCTCCACTGTAACAGAGCATGCACCTACCTGTGCTGAGAGGAGAACAAATTTCTTTGGTGGCAACATGTGCTGCTGCACAACAACTGGTGAATCAGTTATTGGAATATGGTCCTTGTTTAATGGTGTAATTATCTTATCCACTTTTAATTCATCTATTGCAGAAAGAGCCCAGGAATGACCATCAACACGGGTCGTCATCTATATAAAAGAAATAAATTTTGTATATAGCCTTTTAAAGTTATATAAAGCAAAATGCTCCAGGAAGAAAAAAAAATACAGCCCTAAACTCCAAATGAATGTAGAACTAATTTATTAAATTATTGTATATTATTATGTATTATAAATTATTATGCATTATTAATTTATTAAATAAATACATTAACCTGAAATACTGTCAAAAGCCAGCATTTAATTTTCTGCTCTTCCACCATTTTAATCATCTCCTTTACTAATAATCTTTTCACATTAGAGGACAAAGGCAAATTTTCCTCAAGATAAATTATAAATACTCTTTATTACAACTGCAATTATCTCCATATCTAAAAACTGGCTACATTCTAGCATCTTCCCAAAACAGTTTAATCTACATGGGCAGGTTCAGTGGTTATACTTTTAGTGCCTATAATTTGCTGATGTAGGTTTTGTTTTCTTCAGAGGTTACATTTGCTTTTTTTTAGTGTTTTAGTATTATAAAATATTTTACTGAAAAAATTTCAAGCATTCAGAAATGTTGAAAAGAACAGTAAATATGCATATATATTCAACACCTAGAGTCAACGATTGTCAGCATTTTGCCACAGGTATTTTCTCTTTCTACTTTCTTTACTGAACTATTTGGAGGTTATAGACATCATGCTATGTCATCATTAAATACTCCTGCATAGTGGGACTTTGGTGAGGCAAAATAAACTAGAATCCAAAGAACCAAAACAAAAAACCACAAAAAAAACCTTCTGATTAAACGACGTAAAAATAAGAAATCATCTTACATAAACATTTTACTATAACTTAAAGAATATTAACAATAATCCCCTAATAAAACATAATGCCTAGATAATAAAAAAATTTCCCTATTGTCTCAAAGTCTTAATAGCTGTTATTTTTTTGGAAAACTAGGATTTGATCAAAGTTCATGCATTATATTTAGTGGTTATGTTTTTTAAAGAAATCCTTATCTTTCAAGGTACAACTCAAGAATTTTTTACAAACAAAATGATGTGATATCTGGTATCTGCTTTAAAAATACAACTGTATGGGTGTACTTTAATGTTTGCATACACATATATAGGAAAGAGAAATGAAATAAGATAGGAAAAATGATGGTGATTCTTAAATAATGAGTTCAATTTACTATTTCCTCTACTCTCATGTATGTTTGAAAATTTCTGTGATTTACAAATAAAAACTTAAAAATGTAGGGAAAACTACAAATTACAGAGATATTTAGAATACTATTCTAAGCCATAACTATAACAGATGGCCTCATAATTAAATCACTAAAAATACAATGTATTTAAAAGAGACTAAGATCATTTGAGAATAGATACATGCATTCCAGATACATTATAAAAACATCCTGGGGCGCACGTGTAGTTCAGTGCTTAGAATGCCTGTCTTCCATGCAGGAAACACGGGTTTGATTCCTGGACCATGCAAACACAAACAAACAAACAAAATCCCCAAAAGATGTTTTATGACTCCTGGGGAACAGCTGGGTCACAGCATTATGGGATTGAGAAAGTTTTCTTGACCCAAAGAGGGAAGAGAGAAATGAGACAAAATAAAGTTTCAGGGGTTGAGAGATTTCAAATAGAGTCAAGAGGTTATCCTGGAGGTTAAACTTATGCATTATACAGATATCTCTTTTTAGTCTGTGGTGTATTGGAGTGGTTAGAGGGAAGTATCTGAAACCGCTGAACTGTATTCCAAAAGCCTTGATTCTTGAATATGACTGTATTAACTACATAGCTTTTACAATGTGACCCTGTGATTATTAAAAACCTTGTGGCTGACACTCCATATATTCAGAGTATGGATAGATGAATAAAAAAAATAAGGCCCAAAAACTAAATAATAGGTGGGATAAGGGGTAAAAAACAAACAAACAAAAACACCAATTAGATAGATTGCAATTCTAGTGTTCAATGAGAGAGAAGAGTAAGGGGTACGGGATATATGAGTTCTTTCTTTTTTCTTTTATTTTTCTGGAGTGATACAAATGTTCTAAAAATTTCATGATCATGAATATAAAAGTATGTGACAATACTGGAGCCACTGAGTGTATACTTTGGATGGAAGATATTGAGGTATCTTCACAGATTATACATGAGGATATCTCAATAAAAATATTTTTTTTTTAAAAAAGATGTTTTTAGTGATTACCACAAAGATTTCTAACCAGAGGAAAAAAAAGGAGTAACAATATATACTTCTGTTCCATATGATTTCTAGTCTTATAAAGACCATCAGAAGTAGTTAATAATCAGAAGTTCCTTAATATATGACTCTTCACTTAAAATTAAATGCAAAATTATCTTCACTATTCTCAGGATAACTTACTTGGGTTTCCATCATTGGCTTTTGGAAAGGAAATGTATCATGGTTGATACACCACAAAATGTCATTATCTTCATTTTCTGAGGCTGTCATCAATAGAATACCTAAAAGTTCAACATACAAAATCTTATTACATCTTTTCAAATAGTATACAACACTAATAACCTTATTAAGATTAAGTATTAATACATAGACACATACAAAAAGCAACTTACCAAATAAGCAAAAAGGATTTCCCCTAAAGGGACATAAAATATTCCAGATCTTATACTGTATGTATTTCAGCTAAATGCTTTATTTTTTCCACATTTTAACATTTCTGAAATTAATATATGTCTTAACTTCATATAAATTAACAGGTTTACCAAATCAATTAAGAACTTCAAAAAAAATCATTAGTACATAAAATAATGTTGCAACTTACAATCAATAACATCTAATTTTCAATGAAATAGAATTTATATACTGGTTAATTCAAACATACCATGAATAAAAATGATGTAGGTGCTAGTGGAATGGCAGAGATAAATGCACTATAAAAGCAGTATCTCAGCAAAACAAGGTGCTATTACTATTTGATTTTGAAATATACTATCTTGTGCTCAATTCCAGCTTCTTCTCTTAACTTATCTTCTTTGTATTGACTTTATTGATGTCAGTCTTGAACCCATTAGATGGTTTTAGCTGATGGGATGATAATTCATAAACTATATAAATGGCTTGTGAATAACTGAGAGTAGGTTATATATATATATATATATATATCAAGGTTGCAAAAAATGTTTAAGTTTTAGCATACGGAAATTTGGAAACCTGTAATTTGATTGAATTGTGCTAATTAAAACCATAGATAATTTTTTCTCGATGACTTTCTAGCTTTATAACTTATTTAAAAAAAGAATAAAATACTTAGAAATAAACATAATAAAATTTAGGAATACATTTAACAAAAGAGGGGAGCAAGGGTAGTTCAATGGTAGAATTCTCGTCTGCCATGCGGGAGACTCAGGTGCGACTGCTGGTCCATGTGCTCCCTCCAAAAACGAACAAACGAGCAAAACAAACAAACAAAAGAAGTGAAAGACTTGGACATTAAAACTATAAATATTGTTGAAAGAAATTTTAAAGAGGGAGTAAATAAATGGAAAGACATCACTGTTCACAGATTCAAAGACTTAATATTGTTAAGATGGAAATCTACTCCAAATTGAATTACAGATTTACTTATCAAAAAATCTCAGCTGCTTTTTTGGCCAGAGATTGACAAGCTAATCCTAAAATTCCTAAGGAAATCCAAGGTATTCAGAACAGTTAAACAATCGTGAAAATAAAAATGAGCAAAGGGCAGCCACAGCGGCTCAGCAGGCAGAGTTCTCTACTTTCCTGCTGGAGACCCAGGTTCGTTTCCTGGTGCCTGTTTTTGTTCAAAAAAAAAAGAGCAAAGCTGGAGGAGTCACACTTCCCAATTTCAAAATTTACTACAAAATTACAGTAATCAAGACTGTGTGTTATTTGGTATGAGGACAGACATATAAATAGAAGGTACTGGGGATCCAGAAATAAACTCATACATTTACGGGCAAATAATTTTATACAACGGTGCCAAAACAATTCAGTGGGGGAAAGAATATTCTTTTCAACAAATGGTGCTTGATCAACTGGATATGCACACACAAGAGAAAAAGTAAAAGCCTCACTTCACATGATATATTCAAATTAACTCAAAATGGATTAAAGAACTAAATGTAAGGGTGAAAACTATGAAACTCAGAGCAAAACACTGGAGTTAATCTACAGGGCCTCAGGTTAGGCAATGCCTTCTTAATATAAAACCAAAACCAGAGAAACAAAAGAAAAAGTAAAGAATTTTTGTTCTTCAAAGGACTTCATTAGAAAGTGAAAAGGCAAGCCACAAAATGGGAGGAAATATTTTCAAATCGCATAGCTGATAAGAGACTTGTGTCTAGAATATACAAAGAACTCTTTATCTTAATCATTAAAAAAATCAGTCTATGTGGGACATGACTCCCAGGGGTGTGGACCTTCCTGGCAACATGGGACAGAAATCCTAGAATGAGCTGAGACTCAGCAACAAGGGATTGAGAAAACCTTCTTGACCAAAAGGGGGAAGAGTGAAATGACAAAATAAAGTGTCAGTGGCTGAGAGATTTCAAATAGAGTCGAGAGGTTATCCTGGAGGTTATTATTACGCATTAAATAGATATCACCTCGTTAGTCAAGATGTAATGGAGAGGCTGGAGGCAACTGCCTGAAAATGTAGAGCTGTATTCCAGTAGCCATGTTTCTTGAAGATGACTGTATAAGGATACAGCTTTCACAGTGTGACTGTGTGATTGTGAAAACCTGTGTCTGATGCTCCTTTTATCTACCTTATCGACAGATGAGTAAAACATGGAATAAAAATAAATAATAGGGGGAACAAATGTAAAAATAAATTTAGACTGAAATGCTAGTGATCAATGAGAGGGAGGGGTACGGGGTATGGTATGCATAAATTTTTTTTCTGTTGTCTTTTTATTTCTTTTTCTGAATTGATGCAAATGTTGTAAGAAATGATCATGATGATGAATATGCAACTATGTGATGATATTGTGAATTACTGATTAGATATGTAGAACGGAATAATCACAAGAATGTTTGTGTTTGTGTGGTTATATATTTTTTAAAAATTAAAAAAATGAATTAAAAAAAAGCAAATAACCCAATTAAAAAACAGGGCAATGGAGCTGGAGTCATTCCTCCACCTATACACGGAAAGATGCTCAACATCATTAGCCACCAGGGAAATGAAAATAAAATCTATAATGAGGTACCCACCTTACACTCTCTAGGACAGATTTAATCAGACAGATAATAAGACAGATAACAAGTGTTGACAAGGATGTGGAGAAATTGGAACTCTCATACACTGCTGATGAGAATGTAAAATGGTGCAGGTGCTTTGGAAAACAATGTGGCAGTTCCTTAAAAGGTTAAATATACAGTTACCATATGATCTAGCTATTCCACTCCTAGGTATATACCAAGATAATTAAAGACTTTTGCTGACAAAAATAATTACACATGAATGTTAACAGCAGCATTATTCAAAATAGCAACAAAGTGCAAATAACCTATGTCTATCAACTTATGAATGGATAAACAATACGTGGCATATCCAAAGGAACATTATTTCAACATAAAAAAGGAATGAAGTGCTGATATACCCTACAATATGGATGAATGAACTTTGAAAATACTATGCTGAGTTTAAGTCCACAGATTGCATGATCCCATTTATATGAAAATGTCCAGAATAGGCAAATCCATAGAGACGAGAAGGTTAGTGATTTCCTGGGGCTGAGAGAAGTGGAAAATGGGGAATGACTACTAATGGGTACAGGGTTTCTTTTTGGGGTGATGAAAATGTTCTGGAATTATATACTGGTGATGGTTGCACAACTCTGAATATACCAAAAACCTCCAAATTATATACTTTAAAAGGGTGAAATTTATGTTATATGGACTACATATCAATGAGTCTATTTTTAAAATGCTGCAAGGGTGCATGATACTTAGCATTTGAAAAAATTCTACTTGTAAAGAAAATTTTTATTTGGATATTGAATGAAAAACACTAGAAAAGATATTAGAATAAGCACGGAAAAGGCTTTAGGATGATTAGAAAGTCAAAATAAATGATTTGGAAATGTTTCCCACAATGGGAAAAAGCATATATAGGTTCTGATTTTTTAGGTTTTGATGTTTAATTATAATTTAACCTTTTTTTTTGCTTCAACTTAATTTGAATCCAAAAGACTTTGCCATGAAAACTGTATATTGCTGAGCACAAACTCTCCATAACTAACTATACAGGCAGTGCAACAGCAGGCATGTGCTAGCAGTCACTGTTTTCCTAAACATTCTGAAGGAAAAAAGTTCAGATTCCATTACAATGGAAATTACACTGATAACTGCCAAATGAGTTCACATACAAGGCTTACACCATGCTGAAATTAAAACAAAACTTTACTTTGATATTTGATATTGTAATATTAACAATATTACAGTTTTTATATATATGCCAAATGAAAATGCTTGAAATATAATAAATTTTAATATAAAAAACATTTTAAAAACCAGAGTATTGGGATATAAAACAAAACATTCTTATCTTTGTTGAAAAACTTTTTGACGTCATTTTCAAATGTCTCAAAATGCTTTAAAGTGCCTTCTAACAGTTCTAAGAAATAAATCTTAAATCTAACAGTATTTTAGAACTTACCTTTACTATAAAGAGCTTTATGTACTTTTGAAGGTTTTTCCACAGTTGAAGACGCTGAGAATCCAGGAGGTAAGCGGACATGAACCAGTGTCAGTGTATTAGGCCGTGCTAATGGCTGTCTGAATGGGCAAGTACTGAAATATAACCTTATACCTGAAGAAGGGGTAAAATTATATACTGGTCATGGAAAACAAAGGACCAGAGATACATCTGTTACTGACACAATTCCATATAGAAACACAGAACTTTATGAAAGCCATACATCAGTTTCCTGGCTGGTCTTAAATCACCACACAGATGACTAGCTGAAATAGATTTCTCACAAAATAATGCTCAGGATTGAGAGATGAATCAATACATTTCAGTAGAAACAACTTGCAAGTATAAGCCAAGGGAGCCTATGTTCCAAGTCAGGTTATCACTGCATAGTAGCTTTACTTTTCAAGCCTAGTTTTGCATCTATAAAATAAGGAGACAGAACTGGAGAAACTTTAAAATTTTCTAAATTCTTAAGTTTATAAATTATTACTCTGGCTTGACAACTGATACTGAAGTAAAACCAGATTCCTAAGAATATATTTCCAAATCAAAGGATAGTAAAAATTCATAACCTAAATGTCTGATAAATAAATAAAATACCATACCTGCATGTGTAACAGCTAATAACTGACAGTCCAGTGATTCAGAATTTTCAATCACTGCTATCTGAACAATTGGCTTAAAAACAGAACGATCTATGGTCCTAAAAGCAGGGAGAAAAATTAAAGTGTATTTTAAAAATTTCTATTAATTTATACGGAATATTTTCCATCAGCATTTTTACATGTCTAAATAAACTACAACAACCTAAAACTAGCTTTTTAGCAAAGTAATAAAACAGCAGCAAGAATTGGGAAGAACTCTTAAACATACTTTGTTTACATTATATTGTTAAGAGTAACCCTTTTTCAAAAAGATCACTAAAGGAGGCTAAAACTATTGGGTAACTACTTGAACGGGAACGAGACAGTCTTGTAACACTAAAATATCACTATAAATATTACCACAATTAAAACAGCAAAAAATGAACCTTTCTAACGGTGAGAGTTGGTGAATATCAACTTTACCAAGAGCTCCTGATATAAAGGAGAAAGAAGTTTTCATCATCTATGCAATACTGACTGAAAAATGATATCCTGAATCTAATCATACAGAAAGAAGACAAATCTAGAAATTTGGAAAATTATCTATAAACAACTCTCCTGCCTTTTCCTTCCTCCCAAATGTAAACATTACAAAAAAGAAAAAAAGGTGGGAGGGCTCATCTACATTAAAAGAGACTAATGACCAATGTTAATTCCATGGGCCCTGCAATCCTAAAGAAAAATGGAAAGAAAACAGCCATAGACTGCTGGGACTACTGAGCAATTTTACAATGGCCTATGGAAATATCAGATAACATTACAGAATCATTCTTAGTTTTCTTAGGTGTTAAATATCTTGCTGTTATGTTCCAGACTTAGGAGATAGAAGATGAAGAATTCAGGGGGTGATGTCTGTCAATACCTTTCAAATGACTTGTAAGAAAGTGAGTGAGCAAATAAGGCAAAATGCTCACAAAAGGTGAATTTAGATAAAGAGTACATCAGTTTTTACTATAATATTCTTTTTTTTTCCTTCTAGATATGAAAAAATTTCAAATAAAAAGTTGGGGGGAGAAAAAAAGAAGCCATTTGTTTTAGATTGTCTGCCTTGAGACTTCTCTTTGTCTTTGAAAGTCAATGTAAAACATGTTGCTTTTCACTAGTATTTCTGATTTAGGAACAGATAATAAAAGCTGAAATTTTGAGTCTTGTCATATGAAGAGAATTTCTGGAGCTAAGTCAGTAGTAATATATGCAAATAGCATTGTACGGTGTCTAAAGTCTTGGTTTTAAGGCTATGTTCTAGAACGTATTTGGAGATAGAACTCAGGCAAATCTTAATGTTACTCAGTGTGACTTTCCTCATGCATAAAGTGAAGAAACTACAATGGCAAAGTTTTGTATTCTCAAGTGGCACTTATATCAATTATAATTAACTAAACTTGTTTAACAGAGGTCTGTTAAAAGGGAGGGGTGGTTATAAGCACAGGAGCACTGAAATGTTTAGATTCCTAGTCGCAACACCTGTAATACTTGTAACTAAGTTTAAATTTCCAAGGAAAAACACGTCACATTGTATTTTACTCTACAAAATATGTATGCGTTATGCTTCAAACCATCGAAGATAAGAATATTGACTAGATAAAATGAAAAGTCTTTAGCAGCTCTTCGCATCAAATAAAACTACAACCTATGAAGTGGTTTGTTTCAACATACCTGACCTCTCAGAAATATTTTGAGGGAGCAGTATTAGTAAAATAATATAATACCTACAAATGAAATGCCTGACAATAAATTACATATTACCTAGCAATGTTTCCAGCAGCAGAAACAATAGAATTCTGTGAAACAGAGGCAACTCTGCTCATTCCTTGTCCATCTTGGCCCAAATCATATACCTGTGAGTAAGAAATGGTACACAAACAAAATTATATACTGTATAATCTTATTAGATAACTTTTCTTTTTTAGGGATTGTTTAATTTTGATACTTCAATCAGGCACAGAAACATGCAGAGATTAGAAATCTGATAAAAAGTGATCCCAAGAAGTGGTTTGGGGATACTTTTAAAAAGCAAAAGAGAAGTCTGAAAGTATTCCTTAATAACAAGAATTTGCTCCCCCCCTTAAATGAACATAATATTAATACTCACCTGTATTACACCTTTCTCTGATCGTGTATATAAAATATTTCTGGAATTATCAACTGCAATTTGAACAATAGGATCTAAAAGGAAGGCAAAAATAAATAAAAGGCAAAAACAAAACAAAGAACACAACAACAAAGATGAACAAATCAAACACAGGTGTCATTTACAATAAATTAAAAAAAAGTTGAATACTATATTTGGGCAAGAGCAGCATCACAAATAAGTTAGTTAGCCCTCAAAACACAGGTGTCACTTAAAATAAATTAAAAAAAAAGTTGAATACTATATTTGGGCAAGAGCAACATCACAAAGTTATTTAGCCCCTACATGAATTTTAAACTACAACAAAGTAAGTTCAAGCTTAATCCTCATTCAACAAACATTTACTGAATGTTTACTATGTGCTAAGAACACACAGATAAATTATAAGCAGTCTATTCTTTCAAGAGGCTTTCAGTTTAGTTTATTGAGTCATTGTATAATGGGAAATAGTAAGAAAAATCAGTTATATTAAGATTTTTTTTTAGGTATGTATCTTCACTTGCCAAAGCATTTAAAAGTTATTTCTCCCACCTAAATCTCTCAGTGCATTCAAAATTTAGATATATTCATTTTATACTAGGACTCTGCAATAGACTAGACAAAATATGTTTTAGATGTCTCAATTTCAACTCTCTCTTCCACAAATACATATATTTTGGTTTAAGTATGTTTTAGCTATTTTGGATGCATGTTTTATGATGATATATTCATAGGAAATAACCTGAGGATAAAATACAGCTCTATGTTATATAATGTCTTATTACTTTAAGAGACCTCATGAATATATAACAAATACTATTTAATATAACTATTTCAATTAATGAGAAATTCGGAGAAAATGTTAAGTCAAGGATATGTGAAAAATTTGTTTTGTTTACCAAATTTATTTTCTACTCACCATCTTCTGAGAATGTAAACTGCAGCAAGGAAGGAACAAGGAAAGAAAGTAAGCTCTTTGAGTGGTTTATTTTCCTGCATCTTTGGCTAAACCAGCCTGCTTCTGCCTTTAGAGAAAAAAAAAAAAAATAGAAGACATTACTTCCTCACAGCAAGTCCTTGATATCATGTTTATAAGAATCCCCAAATTTTCATGAAATACCTATGATTATAAATAAAGTAAGATATACCATTCAAAAGTACCAAGTTCAGTCCTATAATTAAAAACAGATAGGCATTCAGATATAATCTAATCAACGCTCATTAAAACCAGCTATGTCTATATGAATAGTTATGTCTATTCCAGCAACATCAGAAGTACTGCATTAGTAAACTTATAAATTATCTTTAAAACTCCTATTTTAAAGTAGTAAGGAAAATAAGAAGCACAGTTTGTAAGTACCACAGTTACATTTTCTTTTGCTGCTTCTGCTAAAACAAAATTTTAACAGCAACTACAACCACCACCACAATCAACAAACAGTCTCTCTCTCTCTCTCAATGACTGAGTTGTGCCATACTTAACTTTGAAGCAAAACCATTTTTTTGTAGTGAATAAAGCAAAGAGAACCTGGGTAAGCAAGAGGTACAATGTAATATAAAAAGCAAGGAAGAATGTTCTGGTGATGGATGGTAATGACAGTAGCACAACATTATGAAAGCAATTAACATCACTAAATTGTATATTTGAAAGTGGTTAAAATGGGTAATTTTAGGTTGTATATATGTTAGAAAAAACCCTGTAAACCATAGAACTGTATAACACAAAGAGTGAAACCTAATGTAAACTACGGACTGCAGTTAATAGTAAAATTATAATAATATTGTAATATCAATTGGAACAAAGATACCACATAATTGCATAATGTTAATAATAGAAATAACTGTTTCTGTGTGAGGGGGTGTATTTGGGAACTCGGCACTTTCTGCATGTTTTTTCCTGTAAATTTACACCTTTTCTAATAAAAAAAATGAGGAAATAAAAG
Organism: Myrmecophaga tridactyla; assembly: GCA_004026745.1. NCBI lineage: Eukaryota > Metazoa > Chordata > Mammalia > Pilosa > Myrmecophagidae > Myrmecophaga > Myrmecophaga tridactyla. The sequence continues at coordinate 29,972 of PVIY010017319.1, forward strand.
GTTAGAAAAAAAAAGGAAGACCAACTACAGTTCTAACTTAGTCCTGCCACTAATTAGCAGTGTGACTAAGAAGGTATTACTTAGTGAATTTTGATTTCCTAATTTTTACTTATGAAAAAGGTAAACAATGCAATGGGCGCAAAACAGGCAAAGGACACCAACAGGCGATTCAGAGTAGACAAAATACAAATGAACAATAAATATGTGGAAAGTAGCGTAACTTAATAGCAGTCAAAGAAAAACAATTTTCCTCTGCTTCACTGGTCAAAAATAATGTTTGACAATATCAATTTTAGTGTGAGTGAGGCGGGATACCTGGTAGATTCATAGATGGGTATCAAGCATCTAAAACTCTTAAAGGTCAATATGAATGTATTAAATATAATTTTAAATGCATATACTCCATAATATAGCAAGTAGAATTCCAGATCTTCATATAGAATATATATATATATGCATGTGCACAAGCAGGCTTGCAAAAGAATATATATACATTATAGCATTATTTGTAAAAGGAAAAAATTTAAAACAACCTAGATGTCTATCAAGAGAGGAACTATTAAATCATCATGTATATCCATAATACGGTTTACTACACAGCAACCATAAATATAGCATGTAAGTACTAGATACTGACAGGGAAAGACTTCCAAGACAAACTAATAAGTGAAAAGCAAGTTGTAAAACAAAATACAAGCAATGATACAAGTAAAAACATATACAAAATTGTGCTATATATATATACATACATACATCAATGTATGTATCATGTTCTATAGGGACGTACACAGAACTGATAATAGCTTTTACCTCTGGAAAGAAGATGGGGTTTTGTAGGGATGATGAGTTCATGGAGGACTATAGCTTTAACTGTATGTTTGAATATTGTTCCCCGAGAATATATTAATGTGCTTATATACTTAGAAAACAAAAACCAAATCCTCTGTATCCATACCCTACTGAGAGAAGATAGAATGTTTAATTAATGCCAGACTTACTTGGTATGCTACTTCATATAAACAGCCATCTTTTCCAGCCAAGAAAATTCGGCCATTATCAGTGGAAGTTATTGTTAAAAGGTAAGTATTATCAGTGGGAAGAGAATATAAAGGATCTGGAAGCAACTGCATTCCACCAGACATACTGTCATTAAGAACTCCAGAACCTATTTTATAATTTTTAAAGAAAGAATACAGATATCAGTTTATTAGCTTTTTAAAGTTTAAAACAATTCTGGCTATCTACAGAATTGATTTTCTTACTGATATATTCCATTACTATAAAAAGTCTGAGATACAATCTATTTGATGATTCAAATTAAACAGAACTATAAAGCCACATAAATGTATTATATAGTAAAACATCAAACAAACAAAAAGCTAACCCCAGTTATTAAATTGTGAAAAATGGCCTGAGGATACGAAATAATCATTACACTGAATTACTGAATTCAACATTATTTTATCCAAAATAGATTGCCAGAAAACAAAAGAAACCATTGAGTCTGCCTGTAATAAACTGAAGACTTCTTACTTTAAGGGAAAGAATAGATAATGCATTATAAACCAGTGTCCATGTGTTAAAATGGCCATTAAAAATCTACAGTCAAAGAAACTGGGGGCATTATTTAAAAGCTCACTAGTGTTCAGTTATTTCTCTTCATTTACAAACAGTAACTTCCATGTATTTTGGACGTTTAAGAACTACAAATTAACATGGCAAATAGATCTAAAATAATTTTTGGTAAAGCAACTATTTCCATAGGGAAATATTCTCCTGAGGGAATAGCCTAGAAAGTTTAACTTGGTGAAACATACTAGGTTTCAATTATGATATTAAATTGTGTGACATATTTCTGTTTAGAAAAATGACCACATGAGAGCTACCATACCTGTCTGTAAATTAGTATAGCTAAGTCCAAGAATCACTATATCCACAGGGGTCGCCAAAACCAGGAGGTGTCGTACATGAGGCTGAAAAATGCCTAAGATAAGTAGATGTGGGATAAGAATTATTATCAGAAAAATAAACAGCACTTAAGCATCAATAGTATGTAGATTTACCATTAAAATGAGTTACTGGCCAGGACTGAATGTAAATACTCATAAATGGACAGAACAATACTACCTAACTGTAATATAATTATGTTAAAACACTGAATGAAGCTGAATGTGAGAATAATAGAGAGAGGAGGGCTCGGGGTACAAAAAAATCAGAAAGACGATAAAGATTGAGATGGTATAATCTAGAGTGTATAATGATAGTGACTAAATATACAAATTTTAAAAATGTTTTTTCATGAGGAAGAACAAAGGAATGTCATTAGTGCAGGGTGCTGAAAATAGATGGTACTTAATATTTTAAAATCTCAACTTATGTGTGAGACTAAAGCAAAAAATGTTTATTTGGTACAAAATTTATATTTTGACTAGTGCATCTCCTAATATAACTTATGAAGATAGTTGGTTGAACAACATAAGTACATAGAAACTTGGGTAGGACAAGGGATTTTGTTGGTTTGTTCAGAGTGATGCCCTGATGAATCCCAGAGTGATTTGATCAGTGAGTGGAAAAGTATTTGCACAGTCCCCCTCGAGGAATGGTGAGAATGGGGGAAAATTCAACCTCCCCAAGTTGAATACTTGATATTCTCATAAGCAATGTGGACAACCACAGCTATAGGCTGAGCCTCCAGTCTTGGGGTTTGTTCATATGAAACTTAACCCCACAAAGGATAGGTCAAGCCTAGTTAAAATTATGCTTAAGAGTCACCCCCAAGAGAACCTCTTTTGTTGCTCAGATGTGGCCTCTCTCTCCAGCCAACAAAACATGCAAACTCACCACCCTCCCCCTGTCTACACATGACATGACTCCCAGGGGTGTGGACCGTCTTGGCATCATGGGACAGAAATCCCAGAATGAGCTGAGACTCAGCATCAAGGGATTGAGAAAACCTTCTAGACCAAAAGAGGGAAGAGTGAAATGAGACCAAGTGTCAATGGCTGAGAGATTCCAAACAGAGTCGAAAGGCTATCTTGGAGGTTATTCTTAGGCATTAAGTAGATATCACCTGTTATCCAAGATGTAGTGGAGAGGCTGGAGGGAACTGCATGAAAATGCAGAGCTGTGTCCAAGTAGCCATGTTTCTTCACGATGAGTGTATAATTATATAGCTTTCACAATGTGACTGTGTGATTGTGAAAACCTTGTGTCTGATGCTCTTTTTATGTACCTTGTCAACAGACGAGTAGAACATATGGAATAAAAATAAATAATAGGGGGGAACAAACATTAAAATAAATTTAGTTTGAAATGCTAGTGATCAATGAAAGGGAGGGATAAGGGGTATGGTATGTATAATTTTTTTTTCTGTTTTTGTTTTATTTCTTTTTCTGAATAGAAGCAAATGTTCTAAGAAATGATCATGATGATGAATATGCAACTATGTGATGATATTGTGAATTACTGATTATATATGTAGAATGGAATGATCAAAATAGGAATGTTTGCATTTATTTGGTGTTTTTTTGGTATTTAAAAAAATTTTAAAAATTAAAAAAAAATGAGCTACTGGCATGCGAAAAATCCCAATCCAGGTTTAGCTAATTTTGATAGAAATTTAAAAATATATGTTAAAAAACTGGGCGGCTGCCATGGCTCAGCAGGCAGAGCTCCGACCTGCCGCGCTGGAGGTCTGGAGTTCGATCCCTGGTGCCTCCTGCCCATATGCAAATTAAAAAAAAATATATATATATATATAATGTTAAAAAATTACTACCTGTGAACATTTACATAATGTTAGTGGAAAACCCACCTTAAGAGACAATCATTTCGGTATTTAAAATCAGTATTACATTACAAAATAGTTTCTTAAAATATAAAGATTTCATTTTGAAAATGAGTGACAGAAAACAAAATTTACACCTATAATTATCTCCTCAGGAAATGTTAGCACTGATAAAATCTAGAGGGAAATTTATACATTCACGCTCACCTTTTAGAAAACAATGGGTTCTTCCCCCAAATGAATTTATAATATCTAAACCAGGTGTGCTGGTTTGAAAGGATGCACGTCTCCTAGAAAAGCCATGTTTTAATCTAAATTCCATTTATTAAGGCAGAATAATCCTTATTCAATACCGTATATTTGAATCTGTAATTAGATTATCTCTCTGAAGATGTAATCCAATCAAGAACAGTTGTTAAGCTGTGTTAGGGGAGATGTGTCTCCACCCATTCGGGTGGGTCTTGATTAGTTACTGGAGTCCTATAAAACAGGAAACATTTTGGAGAATGGGGGATTTGGAGAGAACAAAGAATGCTGCAGCACCACAGAGCAGAGAGTCCACGAGCTAGCGACCTTTGGAGATGAAGAAGGAAAACGCTTGCCAGGGAACTTCATGAAACCGGAAGCCAGGAGAGGAAGCTAGCAGATGATGCCGTGTTCACCATGTGCCCTTCCAGGTGAGAGAAAAGCCCTGACTGTGTTTGCCATGTGCCTTCTCACTTGAGAGAGAAACCCTGAACTTCATCGGTCTTCTTAAGCCAAGGTATCTTTCCCTGGATGGATGCCTTTGACTGGACATTTCTATAGATTTGTTTTAATTGGAACAATTTCTTGGTCTTAGAACTGTACACTAGCAACTTATTAAATTCCCCTTTTCAAAAGCCATTCCGTTTCTGGTATATTGCATTCTGGCAGCTAGCAAACTAGAACAATCAGGTAACTATAGAGTTTCAGATGGGACATTAAACCAAGTACAATTATTTTTTCCTGTTAATATGAATATTCTTTAAAAAAACTTCTTTATGCTATTTAATGCTATTCTATTGTTTAACTTTAAAAAGTGCAGAATGGTGTGAGATGCTATATGCAATTATCACCGTCATGTGACTCAACTGATAGGAAAAAAGGAGAAACATACTTTAGCATTATAATTATGATTGAGGGATTACATTTGGCCTACTTAAGGCTATTAAATATCATAAAAAATACAACGAAGCTTATATTATCATTTGGTTTTATTTTCACTGATGTGAAAATCAAGTGGCCCAAAAGCCATAGTTTGGTATATAAAGCTGAACACATACCCTTTACCTTAATAACCTCAAAATACATACAATTTCTCAGGATAACTTGATCTAAGAAGCTTGAACTTTATGAAAACTTAAGATTTTCCTTAGCAAGGTCTTATCTTAAAGCACTTGGTCATAATACTACACCCAAAGAAGTCACCTTTGATTGAAGAAATCTTAGTGGGTTACAATTTTATTAACAGTGGAGCTGGTTTATGGCTTAAAGAAATAAAAGTAAAGAAGTGCCTCTATCAAATTATGTCATCTTTTTTAAGATCTCTCATAATTCATTCAAATATTTTGAAATAGGAAAGGGTAAAATTGGAAACCAATTCCCTTAATGATGACATTTCTCAGTTTAGCCAATTCCCCTCATTGATAAAGTGTACATTTTATAATCACCTTTTGAAAACTTCTGCTGTTGTGCAGGTTTTTGAAATGATAAAAAGTTTCACTGGTGAATAAAATTTCAAAAAGAAAGTTTAGTACTTCCGTATAAATATGAACATGTGTGTGCTTTGTACACATCTGTTTATGCTACTTTAATGAAGAAACTCAACACAACCACTAATTTTTTGCTTTTTACAAAAGCATGCTCTGACAACAAAACCTTAGCCAATAACATCTTCAATTCAAAAACAAGTCAATGATTCCCAGGGTGTAAATCTCCCTCACATTGTGGGAACTGACTTCCAGGGATGAGTAGGGACCCGGCATCATGGAATTGAGAAAGCCTTCTGGACCAAAACGGGTAAGAGAGAATTGAGACAAAATAAAGTTTCAGTGGCTGAGAGATTTCAAAGAGAATTGAGAGGTTATCCTGGAGGTTATTCTTAGGCATTATATAGATATCCCTTTTTAGTTTGTGGTATATTTGAGTGGCTAGAGGAAAGTATCTGAAACTGCTTAACTATATTCCAGTATCCTTGATTCTTGACGAATGTATAAGTATATAGCTTACATAATGTGACCATGTGATTGTGAAAACCTTGTGGCAGATGCTCCCTTTATCCAGGGTATGGACAGATAAGTAAAAAAAAAAAATAAGGAAAAAAATAAATAATGTGGGGGGGGATAAGGGTAAAAAAAATAATTGTGTAGATTGCAATACTAGTGGTCAATGAAAGGGAGGGGTAAAGGGAATGGGATGCACCTTTCTTTCTCTTTTTCTTTCTTTTTTCTGGAGTGATGCAAATGTTCTAAAAATGATCATGGTGATGAATACACAACTATGTGAGGATATTGTGAGTCACTAACTGTATACTTTGAACGGAGTGCATGGTGAGTGAAGATATCTCAATAAAAATATTTTTTAAAAAGGCCAATGAATTGGTGCCTTTTCAAGGGGTTTTGTGAAGAAATTGGAAAATAGGAAGTTTCTTTCTTCTACGAAGAACTTCACAGGATTTCTAGAAGTAGTTGACTTAACATTAAGAAGGAGATTTATTTTTCTGAAGAGACAAGGAAAGACCATTCTAAGAATAACTAACAGGAAGGAGGAAGTTTTGACTTAGGTGACAGCTCTACTGGGTTATACAGATGAGGTAAATCTTTTGATTCAGGAAGATAAAATCACTATAATGATACTTTCCAAAAAATGACATGTTCTTTTGACTAAATTACCTCTCTGCAAGATGAGACTGGAGATGGATAACTATGTGAAATGCTTCTTAAGGAGCTGGAAAAGTATGATTAAACCTTGTCAATTCTTTTGGCAAAAACCTGCAAATGCTAGAATACACCAAGGAATTTTTGTATTTTGTCCAATCATAATACTGAAATAGGGGATTCATAATCTTCTTGCTTACATAAAAAGCATTAATAAAGCAGACTCCTGCAAAAAAGCTTCAAAGACTTGGAAAAAAGATGAATTCAAGCGGACTAACAACATTCCTTTGTACAGGATAAAGTATGCCATAGACTTTATTAAATATAAAGTATTTTTGAAAGTCAGAAGTTTCAGCACTTGTTGGGAACAAATGTCATTATTGTTTAGTTATCAAAGATGACATCTGCACTCTCATATTAAAGACTGTGACAAGATTTCAATTTTACATTGAAATTTATATTTGAGTAGAATGAGATTTTATTACTTATTTTAGATGGGCAATTTGTAATTATTACAATAGGGGGACAAGAATAGCCACTGACTCTTACGTGAATAAACTTTTAAATGAAGAAACAAGACAAAGATACATCATGATAAAGTCTGTTTTAGATTCTATGTAAGGGAAATGTGTTTCTAGTGTATTCAAATAAATAGTATGTAAAACTGTATGTTTGTACTGATAGGAATTGTAAGAGGGCTGTGATCTAAAAATAATTTTATTTAATCCTTGCAAGAAACTCCAGAATATTTTCTATTATTTGTTCTTGATACATTCATTGGATGTATTTTAAATTTAAATGAGTTAATTCTCCTTGTCAGAAGCTCTAACAAAAGATTTGCATAATGAATTTGAAATAAAGCTTTTGGCCTATCCAAGATTTATTTTATACTGTATCCCTATTTTCATAGGCTTGAAAGACTTAAAAAATGCAGACAAAAACATTTTTTTACATTACATTTAGTAACTGATGAAAAAAATCTATCCTGCAAAAAGCTTTAGAGAAATCAAGAAACAGCAAAAAAGCAAGCCAGATAAAATATAAAAATTATAGTTATTTTAAAACTCAGACTCACTTTTTTTATTAAAGTGAGTAAATTATGTTAAATATTTCTAATTATTTTATATTATTCTAATTAGGAGAAATTCAGAACAAATTTCAATGGGAAATTCAGCTACTTAAAATGTGTTATGTGCAGTCCTAAAACATCAGGAGTCTCTGTATAAACAAACATAATCTCATTCTTATATTTTCATTGCTTACCAGCTTTTGGTTTCACAAGCCCCACAGCCAGAATAGTTTCACTAAGTCCATCAAAATAGGCAAGGTCTCCGCTGTCAACAGTTGAAGAAAAACATGTTGTACATATTTAAAAACTGAGGTTTTATCTTACAATACTCTTTACTAAAAATATAACGAAAAACCAGTAAGTAGTTTCAATACTAAGATCCACAAACACAAAGTTTGCCTAAAGCTAAGCATGAACAAAGCCAAAAGCAGCAGGAAATGCTGCTCCCCATTTGAAACATCCTCCCACCAGACGGCAAGTATCAAGTAATGGTAATCTATTACTGGGGTGGGGAAAGGGCATGGAGAAGGCCTTCTTAGAAGCGCAGACTCACAAGGAAAGCCTAGGTTGGGGCATCACAAGAACATGAAGAAAAAAGTCTCTAACAACCCAACCAATTCCCATAAGGGCAAGGTCATTCTAAGGGAATTTGAAGCCTGTGGAGTAGTGAGGGTAACCACAGCAACAAATCCCAAACCCAACTCAATTCCTGATTTGGAAAGATTCCCACCTCCTCCCACCTCCCAATAAAGGCCTACTTGCTAGCCCTAGCAGAAGAAGAGGCATGTACTCATTTCCAGGAATATTTATTACTTACTGTAAATTCTCTGCCCTACACTTGGTGGCTGGCTTTCAACCAAAAATTACAGGACACAAACAAGCAAAGAAAAAAAAACCCACTGTCAAGAAACAAAGTACTCAACAACCAGAATCAGCTATAGTCTACACGCTGGAACTATCAGACAGTGAATTTAAAATAACTATGATCAATATAGTAAAGGCTTTAATAGAGAACATGGACAAAATGTAGGAACAGGTGAGGAATTTCAGCAGAGGGAAGGAAATAATAAGAAAGAATTCTATGGAAATTTTAGGAATAAAAAGCGCATTAACAGAGATAAAATCTGAAATGGATTTATCAGTAGAATTGACATAGCTGAGAAAAGAATCAGTAAACCTAAAGTTAGGTAAACAGAAATTGCCCAAATTGAAACACAAAGAGAGAAAAAATACAAAAGGATAGAAATAAAACAAAACAGAACACCCAAAATCTGTTGGACAATATCAACATCTATCAGAAGTGTAACTGAAATCCAAGTAGAGAGAGAGAATGGGGCAGACCAAATATTTGAAAACAGTTGAAAAAAATTTCCAAAAACTATGAAAGACCTCAAACCAGAGATGCAAGAAGTTCACAGAACATCAAGGAAGAGAAATACCAAGGAGGGAAAAATGTGATCTATACTTTGAAGAAAGCTTTTGGTTGTTCTGAAAGGACCATGCAAATAGGAAGAAAGCACCTAAATGGCAACTTACGTGGGCCAAGCTGCCTCATTCTCCTATGCCACAATATTACATAAATCACTTTGATAGCTTGCACAGCCACCCTAACTAAGACCCAAAAATGATAGGGGTTGGAGAACAATGAGTTGAACAAGATTATGTTTTAGCCATTCAGATGGCATTAGGGCTTAAAATAGAAAACTATATAATTGAAACTAAGCCTAGTTAGTTTCTACAGAATTGAATTTGTGGGTTTATATCTTGTATATGTGCTTTGATTTTTTTCAGTAAACATATTCTTCAAATAATTTTCCTTTAAGTAAGTTCTGGTTTGAATGCACTATAAAGTTAGACTATAATGTTTCATGTGGATAGGGACCATGGTTTTCTTATATACCACTGTTTCTGGCAAAAGGAAAGTGTCTGACACGAAACAGGCTCAATAAATATTTGTTAAATGAATAAACAAGCTAGATGGTAATGGAAATGCAAAAAAAAAGTAAAACATCTTTAAAAATTCTCACGTTTATTTAGCAAGTTCGTGGGGTTTTTTTCCATTGGATTTTCTTTAAGAGATACAAGCTTAAATAAAATTTTACTCCTTAGTATAAAAATGAGTATGTTATAGCAAAACTAACTGGGCAATGTGATTAAAGTTCAGGTATATAAAGAACAATCACAAATACGCATCACTGCTATTACGACTGCAAGATAACTAAAACATTTCAAGAATAAAAATAGCCTGTGGGACTTTGTATAGGACATAAGATTTTGTTAGTTTGCCCAGGTGATGCCCTGATGAGTCCCGGAGTGATTTGATCAGTGAGTGGAAAAGTGTTTGCAGGGTCCCCTTCGGGGAATGGTGAGAACGGGGGAGAGCTCAACTTCCCCAGGTTGGATTCTTGATGTTCTCACAAGCAGTGTGGACAACCAAAGCTATAGGCTGGGCCCCCAGTCTTGGGGTTTGTTCATGTGAAACTTGACCCCACGGGGGACAGGTCGAGCCTGCTTGGAATTGGGCCTGGGAGTCACCCCCAAGAGAGCCTCTCTTGTTGCTCAGATGTGGCCTCTCTCTCCAGCCAACACAGCAAGCAAACTCACCACCCTCCCCCTGTCTATGTGGGACATGGCTCCTGGGGGTGTGGATCTTCCTGGCGGCGTGGGACAGAAATCCCAGAATGAGCTGAGATTCAGCATCAAGGGATTGAGAAAAACTCTAGAATGAGCTGAGACCCAGCATCAAGGGATTGAGAAAACCTTCTCGACCAAAAGGGGGAAGAGTGAAATGGGACAGGGTAGAGTGTCAATGGCTGAGAGATTCCAAACAGAGTTGAGAGGTTATCCTGGAGGTTATTGCGCGTTGAGTGGATGTCACCTTGTTGTTCAAGATGTGGTGGAGAGGTTGGAGGGAACTGCCTGAGGATGTGGAACTGTGTTCCAGCAGCCATGTTTCTTGAAGATTATTGTATGATGATATAGCTTTCACAATGTGACTGTGTGATTGTGAAAGCCTTGTGTCTGTCGCTACTTTTATCTACCTTGTCAACAGACGAGTGGAATATGTGGAGTGAAGGTAGATGATAGAGGAAGCAAATGTTCAAATAAATTTAGATTCAAATGTGGGTGATCAGTGAGGGGGAGGGTGGGGGTATGGTATGTATGAATTTTTTTCTGTTGTCTTTTTGTTTCTTTTTCTGAATGGATGCGGGTGTTCCAGGAAGTGATCATGATGATGAATATGCAACTATGTGATGATATTGTGAATTGCTGATTATATATGTAGAGCGGAATGATCAAAATAGGAATGTTTGAGTTTATTTGGTGCTTTTTTGTATTTAAAAAAAATCTGGGAGATATAAAGAAAAGTGCTGTAATAAATACAAGGAAAAATAAGTCATGAAGAAAGTATATAAATAAAATATGACTACTTCAGGAAATGAGGAATCATTTTTAGGTGGTAAAAGACTTAAAGCTTTTGGTGGACACTATTGTTTGCCTACTCAGCAAATACTCTACTCTTTCTCCATTATAAAACAACCATGAAGTAGATGACTTGCAAGCTCCAAGAGTGGACCCTGACTGGCTTAACTCAAGCAGAGGTAATCCTGGCTGTCCTAATCTAATCAGAATTTCTCTGGCCACACAAGTGAGAAGATGACATGAGCTTATTCAGTGCGAACTCAAGGACTTTTGTTGAATTTGAGAGTGGACGGAGCTCTCTCTTTCTTGCTCTGCACAATGCCATATGCAAATAAAAGACTTGGAATTGCTGCAACATTGTATAACCTTGAAGAAAGCTAACCTGAGGACAGATATCACATGAAAAATTGGAAAGGCAAGGGAATCATTCATTATCTGGACATGATGAAATTGCACATAAAACCTTTCATTTATCTTAATTTTTCAGTGGGAACGAACCTATATATTATTTGTGTAAATTTGATTTGTTCTCTGTTATTTACAATCAAAACTGTTGTAAAAGGTTAATTATTCACAAAGGACTGAGCATTTGAACTAGAATTTGAAAAATATCGGATAAGATTTGAGACTAAATGACGAAAGGAATCAATATTCCAGACAGGGGAAATAAACATTTAGGAAAATAGGGAACTTCTGTAGCAAAATGTATCATCTCAGTTTAACTTTAGCAAAGATGGAATGAAGACATAGTGTGAAAGCAATGGTTGGGGCAAAAGTTCAGGAAATGAATACCTGATTAAGTTATTTGGACTTCATTCGATAGACTGGTATTTTCTGAATATTAATCTCATGCAACTTTATCAGAAAAATGTATCACTTCACACCTGTATATTTAGTCACATTGTAAAAATATGTCATTCAACACTATAATAATACAAATTAAGTTTTATTATATTCTTTCAAAAAAAAAATAGCCTATGGGAATTCCTAGCAAAAAAAATCATAACACAAAAACAATTTCATAAGCCACAAGTATAAGTTCACATTCAGTAATGATACAATCTTTGTTGGTGTGTTCCTAAGAATGATATCACCTCTTCAGAGGCAAGAGTAACATCTTTAATTATATGAGCCTTTCTGTTGTTAGCCTACATCTCACCTAAGGAAAATAAACAAAATTTATCTCCTAATAGCCAAGAGGGAAATTACCAAATCAATATGCTTTATTTAAGGAACAGTGCTTTGGGCCTTCACTCAGATTCTGTTATAAATCTTGAATTAGCACATAAGTTCAAGTCCACAAAATGACAACTAAACTGTAAAGTCACTTCAATGAATTGTGAGACTGCCACATCACGAAATGTCAAAACATCTGTCAAAGAGTTACTGATACACGATCTTTACTACAGGATTAAAGTTTGGGATCTAGACCCTTGCTACTCAGAGTAATACCCAAATTAGCAGTATTGCCTTGGAATGTGTTAAAAATGCAGAATCCTGGGCCTCACTCAAAACTACTGAAATAGAATCCATACTTTATCAGGATTTCCAGGTGTTGGTTTGTATGTTAATTAAGAAGCAGTGCAGTATGTTAGATGAATGAAAGATAAACTAGGCAGCTTGTAATGAGTAGCACACTAAACATAAAATAAAGATCACCTAAATTCTAAACATGTTAACGCAAACCAGCCTTAATACATACCCATCTTCATAGTTCCACATGAATATGTCACTATCAATTGTGAGCCATGCTCTGCTGATTGGAGGGAATACGCCCATCATGCAGTTACACTGCATATCTAAGGTAATGTGGATGTAAGGTAGAAAGATTTCAATCTTCCATCTTTACAAAAGATGAGGTTGTTTCAAAAGCTTCTGAATTAAAATGCATGATTAAAAATCATAACTTGTTACTCTTTAATATAAGATAAATAAAATATCTATTAATAACAGAAGTGTATCTGAGATTAAAACACTTATCTTAAAAAACAAAAAAAAACAAAAACTACCTTGTTGAACCATTTTCTATAACATATAGGTGCAAGAGTAACAAAAAGCACCAGGCCTGTTAAAGTCATAGCTGGGTGACAATCTGCAGGCCTCTTATAAATAGTGCAATTGAATAAGAGACAAAGAACCATGTTATGTAATTATAAGAGAATGAAACAATCATGAAAACATAATCATTTCCTAATTAAAGGAAATGTCTCTTCCACAGTATTAACAGAGGAGTGAAGTATAGTTAGAAGACAAGAAAGAGTAGAGCATGGGATAAAGTTCACTATATATCTGCTAATATATTTTAGAAAGGCTCAGAAAAACACAAAGTTTTAGGGAAAATAATCATCAGATTTTGCTAATTTTCCAACTTATTGCATAAGCATGTAGGAATTTTCCATTTGTTTTCTTTTTCTAAATTACTCTATTGAAATGATACTGCTTTACTCTTTAAATACTTATATATATTTTTCAAGTCTCAGATTACAATTTTTGCTTAATATTTTGATCTCTTTATAAGAGCTACAAATTAATATAAATGCTTTTCAGCAAAATATCTACAGGCTTGGTGCTTTTATTAGGCATGCCCCACTTGCTAGCTGTTCAGTCTAGGAAGATACCATTAGTATTCTACTTCCTTATACTTTTAGATACAAATTCTTATTGTTGTCTTTAGGAATGAAATTACTTATAAACTTCATCAATTCCAAGCCTCAACAATTTACTCTTCTAGATGTCCCTAAGGAATTAAAATGTGATTCAATTTCCAAAATTCAATGTTAAACAAAATTTCCTCGGTATACTTCAAATAACCCATGAACTTGACTCTATCTTGAATAAAACCCTTAAATGTGAATATATTTCTAATTACAAAACAATTATAATAATGAAAATACCAATTTTAACATTTTCTAAACAATTAAATACAAAGTAATAGGATACGTCCAAATTGTTCAACAAGTTCAGGTGGGAGAGGAACTCTTCGGATGGAACTAATCTCTGGAAGGTTGGGCACTGACAGCAAACCAGCTCCTTGTAAAGGATAATCCATATCTGACATGCCAGAAACAGTGGGATTATCTACAAAACAATAAAATAAAACATTTATTTAAAACAAAGTATTTCTTATCAACTGAGTATTCAGATGCATTACAATCTATAAAAGAGTGTGTGTCTGATAGTTCTAAAGCTACAGAGAGAATAAACTAGTTTTTGCCTGATATAACAGAGACCTGAGAAATTCCATGTTAGGGTACAACAGTTACTGATTCCAGCCCCAAATGGCAGGTTATCTTTCATGAAGACTTACTCCATAACAAAGAAAATGCTTAGTTCAATAATTCAGTTTTTCTATTTTACTAATCTTAAACGGAAAATTAAACCACTTTGGATTTTCAGATAAAACAATTATAAAACAAAATTCTGACTGGGGAGACAAAACTAACAATTAACTTATCCCCTCCACACCCTCCCCCCCATTTTAAACAGTTACAGAGTAAAACAATCTATGCCTTTTCCCCATTAGCATTCTTCCCCACATCATTACTCTAATTTTACCAGCCAATTTTCTTTAATTAGATAATACTGCATAAGCAATCTTTCATTGGGGAACAAACCACAGACTGGTCTATAAAGTGTTTTCTTTTAGGCATCCTTTCTCTTGCTCTAAGACCCAGGTCTCTAAAGGCAGGAGACGGCTGGCTACTCAGTCTGTCCTGTCTGGTGCTGAAGAAAGTATTCAGTATACTTGACTGATGACCTATTTATCCCAAGGATTTGTTCAGGCTCTCCAGAGTACAAAGTGTTGGGGGCAGGGGATCTACATATAAAACAACTTAACAATTTATTTTGGAAATTTATATATATATTTACAAGTAGAGAAAAATAATCAATCCCTATGCACTGATTACCTAGTCCGATCAATTACCTATATATGCCCAACCATGTTTTATTAGTATCTATCCAGACCCTGTCCATAGATTATTTTGAATCAAATCCTAGACATCCCAGTTAATCCTGAAATATAATTTTAATAGAATACTGAATGTGCTAAAAGCCAGTGGGAAGCAAAAAAGATGGAACTGACAACTTTGGTGAGGATTGGAATGGTTAAGAAAGACTTTACAAAGAAAATGATATTTAAGGGGCTCTGGAATAATAATTTACCAGGCAAAGACATAAGAAAGAAAATTCCAGAAACAGTAAAGACCATGTAAAGAATGATTTTTTATGGAAAATGTGAAGTTTAGTGTGACTGGAGCAAGGCGGATGAGAAGATGAAGAGGATAAGGAAAATATAATGTTGAAGAGGCAGGTGTGCGTAAAGGTGGGTATGGAGAATAGGGTCAGATATGAGGAGGAGAACCTTGCTTTCAAACTTAAGCCCAAGTGAGTAATTCTGTTCAAAATACTAGTTGCTGATAGGCCACTCACTCCTTACAGGACAAGCTCACTGGTAACCAACCACCAGCAACAAACACTATCTTCATTTAGTTTCTTTCTTCTCTTTGATTACAAGTCTACAAAATTAGTGAATTTTATAAACTGCTAGTAACTTACTGGTTATCTTATATTGGATCTTTGTACCAAAAATCTCACCTCTATCTTACTTACGGCTCTTTCCTTTTCTCCTATTTCCATCTCCCTCAAAAAGGGGTTATTTTTTTTCATGCTAATTTAAGTAACAACAGAAGCCATGAGGGGCCTGGTCAGAGTTTAAGACCATTAAATGAATTACTTTCCAGTCACCTCTCTTTCCTTGGCACATATTATGGTTCACTGTTCCTGCCCAGCAGCACTGAGTCCCCTGTCCTCTTCCTTTATTCTTCCAGCACTTTTTTTTAAATTATTTTTTTAATACAGTTTTATTGAGATACACTCACACACCATACAAACCATCTGAAGTATACAATCACTGGCTCACAGTATCATCTGTAGTTCTTCATACATCCCCATGATCAATTTTGGAACATTTGCATGACTCCAGCAAGGAAATAAAAATAAAAAAAATAAAACCCGAATTCTTTCAGCGCTTCTAATTACAATGTCTACATACAATAAAGCATTTCTTTGAGTGAACATGGTAAATTCCTAACTTAACTTCATTTGCTCTTCCGTCCTATTTAAACATTAAAACGAGTGAACAAGGATAGGTCTTGGATCAGAAAAATTAAGAATTCAAACGCTATTCATCTGGCCTTAGCGATAAACACTTGGGAGTAGTGAGTTGGGAGTCCTAGCGTCTTTCTACTTCAATTGGGAGCTTGCTCTTCACTCTTATCCCCTTACGTGTAAAGTGAGGACAGAAAAAATTGAACACTGGTTCTTTCCCGCTCTTCAGAAATGCAGGAAACAACGCCCAGAATCTCAGAATGTCTTCGCCGGAAGCAGCACTAAGGATAAGGACTAAATTAGGGAGTAGGCACGAGTTTTTTCGGCTGAGAAAGCAGGGACACCAGACGGGTACCGATCACTCACTTGGGGCGGATACCAGGAGCAGCTCGGAAAGGTCTGGGTACATGCGGTCTTCTAGCAACTGACGGTCGATGAGCCGCCCAGCATTTTCCAGAGCTTCTTGCAAGGCAGCGGCCGCGGCCGGCGTGGGGGCCGGTGTCGCTGGGCCCAGAACAAAAGACGGCATCTCGAAAACCAGAGACACAGCAGAAGCTGTTCGCGACACCAATTTCCGCAAAAGGTCAAAAAAAGAGGAGAAATAAGACAAGCCCCAAGCCCCAAGCTCAGATCCGCCGTTTAGGACCCGCGCGCCAAACGGGTGCTCTGGCGCCTGAAAATGACGCATTTCCGGTTCATCTGTCTGAGAGTTGGAAGATGCGGTGTTGGAGCTGGAGAAGGAAAACGGTTGGGGAGGCTTGATGTTAGCGGCAGAAAAGGGAGCCGGCAGAATGTTTGTGGGTGGGGGTGGGGTAGGAGCGGGGGTGGAGGAGGGAGAAAATGGTGGAGGAAGAATAGGGGAAAGGGAAGGGACTGTGGAAGGAGAGGGACGGGAAGGGGTGGGATGGGAAGGGAGGAGGGAGCGGGGAGCTGGGAGCTGGGCTAGGGTCGGTGGACGCCGAGTAGGTCCCAGGGCGGCGGAGGCTGCTCTAGGTTAGGCCGGTGTAAGCGCGAGCTGGATCTTGGGCCTCGAGCTTCACAAGCCGAATCCTGCAACTGGGTTTAGAAGCGCGCGCCTCATTCTCCTTGGTGCGCGGAATAATTTATCTTGTGGGAGGGGTTAGAAGTTGGTAACTGTTGTCAGAAATAGATTACTTATGAAACAAAACTTCACTACTTTCCTCCTCCACAGGTTTCGTAAGATTTTTCCATTTGTGTATCCATACCGTTTGATTTCATGTCCCATTAATGTGAAGAATTAGTTTTTTCTCAGGAGGCATTCGCTGTATGTCCAGGCACTGCTGCCATGCTTTACTTCCCTCAGTTTACTCTAAAATGACAAGGTGAAAGGGAATGTCTATATAATGATTTAGTAATTATAATCATCCCTTAAGTCTTAAATTCTCAATTGCAATTGCAGAGAGGGATTCTAATTCATCTTTTCACTGAAAGCATAGTACAGGGATTGGTATAAAGTAGACACAGTAAAATCATCTAATCCTTCAACAAATACTGACCTGAATACCTAGTTCTTGTAAGACAGTGAGCTTGGTGCTTGGGCTATCAAATTGAGAAAACATCCCCTTTCCTCAAGGTGCTTTGTGCAGAGAGATAAAGCTGACCATTAGTGTGCATCACCATAATTTCCGTAATAGGTATGTATAGAAGGATGGGAGAAATAGTAAGGGGAGGCTAAACAGGCTTCATTTCCTACAGAAGGCAACTGGAGTGGATAAATCAAGGCCTTTTTTGTTCCACGAACTGTCCTTATTTAAAATGTCACACAAGTAAGCTTCCTTAATTATCTTATTTATAGTTACTCAATCGTCTTTTGCCAATTTTACCCCCTTAGATAAGGGTTGGCTAAATTTCTGAGTATTCAAAGATCATGGGTTTATATTCGTAACTTAAGAGCTCATGGCAAATACACCGGGAAAAATTAGGTTAGCTATTTTTGCTGTATGAATAGGCAGTTGGATCTCCACTTGTTAATTTACTGTTTGCTGGATCACGGATTGAAAACTGATGGCCTCGCAGAGAAAATAAATGATGAGGAGTTGTCAATTTGAACCATTGGATGATCTAGCAATTCTGGTCTAATATTCCTGCATAAGATCTGTTCCCAGGGATCTAGATCCAACAACTCCCATTCCTTTAACCATGTTTATGGCTGCTTTTGTACTCCATACCCCAAGTTGAATAGCTGCTGTACAGACCACTTGGCAGCAAAGCCTAAGATACTTAATATTTGTTCCTTTATAGTAATAGTTTGCTGGCTTCTTCTTTAGAAAAGCAACTCTCTAACTTTTTGTTCTCAGGATACCTTGATACCCTTAAAAATTACTGAGATCCCAAAGAGTTTTTGTTTGAATAGGTTATGCTTTTTAATATTTGTTGTATTGAAAAATAAAAATGAGTATTAAAAAATAAATGAATTTATTTAAAAATAATAAACCCATTGCATGTTAATGTAAATAGCATTTATTACATTAAAAATCACTATAGTTTCTAAACTAATAATGAGAAGAATGGCATTGTTTTACAATTTTGCAAATCTTTTTAATAGCCGGCTTAATAGAGATAGCTAGATTCTCATAACTGCTTCTGCTGTGAATATGATATGTTGTTTTGGTTGAGCTGCATAAAGAATGCTACCTCAGATAAGTAATTGGTGAAGGGAGAAGTATTTTAATAGCTTTTTCAGATATTGGTAAATAGCCTTCCTTGATGCTATAACAAAACTTGACAAATGGTAGTTTCTTTTTTTTTTTTTTTTTAAATTTGCATATGGGCAGGAGGCACCAGGGATCGAATTCCAGACCTCCAGCACAGCAGGTCGGAGCTCTGCCTGCTGAGCCACGGCAGCCGCCCAAATGGTAGTTTCTTGAAGCTCAGTTGTGATGTGGAATCTGAAACCATCAGTGGACATTTTTGTACTTTGTTAAATTAAAATCTACTGGTCTATCTTGTAACTAGAGCTTTTATTCATGTATGATACTGTAACATTATTTGTTGGTTATTTGGAAAATACTGGTTGTTCTAGTTTGCTAGCTGCCGGAATGTAACACACCAGAGGTGGATTGGCTTTTAATAAAAGGGGATTAATTTTGTTAGTTCTTCAGACGAAAGGCAGCTAACTTTCCACTGAGGTTCTTTCTTATGTGGAAGGCACAGAACAATGTCTGCTGGCCTACTCTCCAGGCCTCTGGGTTCCAACAACTTTCCCTGGGGTGATTTCTTTCTGCATCTTCAAAGGTCTGGGCTGAGCTGCATGGGCTGTGCTACATTGAGCTCTCTCATTTAAGTACCAGCCAATCAAGTCAGACGTCATTCATTGCAGCAGGCACGCCTCCTAGCCGACTGCACATGTAATGAGCAACAGATGAGGTTCACATACCATTGACTCATGTCCACAGCAACAGAACTAGGT
>PVIY010017320.1:0-49682 GCA_004026745.1 Myrmecophaga tridactyla
CAACAAATTACTTTGAACCTGGGTCATTAGGGTTGGTTTTCACAAGACTTTTGCTCTCTCTCCCTCTTTCCTCCCTCTCTAAGTGCCTCCCGCACAACCACCCCTGCCAGCCTCTCCCTGCTAGGCCCTCTGTCCTTCTCTCCCTGAAACCCCCTCCCTGCCCCTCCCCCTCCCATTCCCCCATCTCATTTTCTGTCTCTCTAAATGAGGTCACCCTGACGGAATGAAGGACACGGAGCTCAGAAGAGGTCAGACATTAGCACTGCTATAACTGCACTGCTACTGAAACTGGGCAAACCCATCCATCACCAGCCCCACTACTCCATTAGGCCTCCTGTGAAATATGCCCTGCTCTGAATCGCACAGCCATACATCTCCCGGTCTAGACACCT
Organism: Myrmecophaga tridactyla; assembly: GCA_004026745.1. NCBI lineage: Eukaryota > Metazoa > Chordata > Mammalia > Pilosa > Myrmecophagidae > Myrmecophaga > Myrmecophaga tridactyla. The sequence continues at coordinate 393 of PVIY010017320.1, forward strand.
TCCTGTTGTGTGAAGATCAATGCCGCTCGGTCATGCATCATGTGTCATCCAGGAGCCCTCACTCTAATAACCGTGTCTATTCTCTAGTCTGCAGGATAAATTATGGCACTGGGAAAGTACTATATTATTCAACAACCTTGGTCACTAATGGATTATTGGGTTTATTGGTTGATAATGTGAGCTCCCTTCCTTTCTTTCCTTCTTTCCTTCCTTTTCCTCTTTTTTTTTTTTTGATTCTTTTCCCCGTTTTTGTCTGAAATGCACTTTTATTTATTTATTTCTTTCTATTTTTATTTTCTTTCGTTCAGGCTGGAGTAATGACTGCTTTAGACGTCTGTCAACATACTCTAGTAGCAAATGCTTAAAGTGGTACTTTAAAATAAGCTCAATTAGAAAGAATTTTTCTGTGGGTCCCTTAGTAGACAATGGGCTGAGCCCAGTGGCAGTTACCCAAGCTTCTAGGTTGTGAGGTTTTGGGGAAAAGGGTCATTTACCTGAAGGGCCATTTCAGAGAACCAGGTGCAAGTTGGGTACCGAGGAGCCCCTAGCGTCCCCAGGTGGGGCTCAGTCTCACAATTTTCCCTCTGCATTTCTCGGCTTAGTTGGCATTTCCTTCACTCTGATTACCTATGCGCAGCGATGCCAGATGCTGAAAATTCCTGTAGTAACATAGGCTCTCAGGTTTTCTCTCCAGAAAATGGGTGAGAAAGGTAGACCCCAAATGTAGAGAACAGGGGAAAGACTAATTATAGGGAAGAACTTTAAGTATAAAATTTTAGATTTTGTGTCACATTAACTCTAGGGGAGGTAATGGTTCCCAACTATCCAATTTTTTGAATGCATTCAAATTCTATATTATAAGTGACAAAATTTTTATTAAGAAACAAGATTTTAACCTAAGAATGGTCCAAAGATAGGATAGGCTTCTCTGAGAAAGAGAGAACACCTGTCATCAGGGATCATGCCAGCAAAGGGTAAGTATATGGACAGGATAGAACAAGTGGATGCTCCAACATCTGAGGAAATGTTTGCCAAATTGGTACTGTGAATCTTTTCTGTATTCACAGTACCAATGTGAATACAGAATACAAATGCTCGGTTCTATCTGTTTATGAAATGGCAAGTCACATTTTTTAAATAATTTTTTTAAAGAGAAATAATTTGAAATAATAATGATTTGAGAGATTAGGGCAACCTTCTTATCTGGGTTACAGAAAAGCCAATGTGATAGATGCTCTGTTTTAATTATTCCCCACTTTATTTATTGGGTTTTGCTTAAAACATGGGCAGGGTGAAACCTTGTGTGTCCCTGGGAAGAGAAGAAAAACAGGGGGACAGATTCTGAGAAAAGATCATCTTATCCTCAAAATGTGAACAGGCTAGCCATTTCCAAAACCCACCTAAAACCTAAACCCATTTGCAAAATGCTCTTTCAGACCCTCACAGATTTCTCTAATCCCCTTGGGTCTTGGCCCAGGGGTTCCATGAGCCCTGCCCAGCAAGGGACCCCCTATTTCAGAGCCTGAGAACCTGGGCATGTTTGACTTTTATGTTGTTTTCTTGTCATTATCGTTGTTTGTGCTACTGCCCCTTTAGATCAGGCACCAAGAGGCCCAAGGTCTCTAGGCAGCTGGCAAGTGAAGGCATCCTGGGCACAGATGAGATCCTAGGAGAGGATGTTAGAGAAGGAAGCCAGGCAGTACGTGGGATGACTAAAACGCTCAGTCTAGTTTTCTAACGTCAGTTACTTACATTTTCCTTTTTATCAGTCTCACAGCCATCCTGCTAGCAAGATTTCGCTCTCCCCATTTTATGAATAAACAAACAGAGTTTCAAATTAAGTGGCACATATGTAGGTAAATAAAGTGTAAGTATTCCAGGCAGACTTCAGACCCTCCTCTTATTCTAAAGCCATCCACTTTGTACAATAACATGAGCTTTTCCAATAGCAGGGGCCCTGGAAAAGGAACAACATATCTGCCCTTGTTTCCCCTCACCCTTCCCACTCTTCATTCAGGGTCTCTGGGGTGAAAGGGCCAGTGAGGAGGTGGTAGATGTCTGGTGCAGCGCCTGGAGTATGCAGTGCACAGATGCCGATGGATTCATAGTCTGGAATGGCAAAGGGGAAGGCAACGTCGGGGGAACGTGCTCCTGTGTTGCATCCTGACAAGTGGGGCCATCAGGAAAATAGCCCCCAGAACCTGCCTGAAAGGCTCTGGGCTGGAGTGAGAGGGTGAACCAAGAAACAGCATGATTTGGTCCTCAAGCCTCCCCTCCGTGGGGGACCAGGGGCGTCTCCGTGGTCCATCCCTTTGAAGCAGGGGATGTAGGAACCCCCCACCCCCACCTGAGACCACAGGTGCAAAAGCATTCCATCACCCAAGGAGGAGGCAGTGGCAAAAGTCTTCTTACCCACCTACCCCCCACCCCCAACTGGAGGACTGAAGGTCTTGAAATGGCCCCAGAGGGCTCCTGGAAGCAGGAAGCCAACTGTGGGGCTGGCCCATGAGCAGCTCCCCACCTGCGCCTTGCCAAGCCTGGCACTAATTTGTTGTTTGTTTGAACATGACAGTAATGTGTTTACCTAATTAGACGATGTCAGAGTTCCCCAATCTGTAGCAGGGAGTTGGGATTTCGTGATGAATCACAGATATGTCCACTGGGTAGAAGTGCTTTGACTCCAAGGAGGGCAAGAGAGGTTTTGGGGTTCCAGGTTCCAAAGTCTAGTGATAGCCCTTTGCCCTGCTGTGTCTCAGCTACCCCTCTCCTACATGACAAGAGAGAATTACCAGCTAAATCCTTCCCCTGCCCTCCCACGAGAATCAAACTCTTCATGCCACTTAATGCTTCTCCTAGTTGCTAAACAATGCCAGTGGAAGCCACGTCCTATGGGGCAGCGTTTTCTGTTTCCATGTATGGTGCCCACAGCCCCGCAGAAATGCTGGCTGCCCTGCAAACTGGCTGGGCTACAAGAGAATGTCATCAGGTATGGCTTCCACCTTCTGCCAAGGGAACAGATTTGCTGCCTGCTCTGAGGACAAATCTTTTATCAGAGGTAAGCCCTGGTGTGGGTTCTCTAAGGAAAGTGGTCTGGCCCTAAATCGAATTCTGAGAATCGGGGTCTGCGTGATTAAAGCAAAAACAAAGACCTGGTCAGGGACTTTGCAATGATGGGTCAACGTGAGTGCTTAAGATTCTTCTTAGTCTTGGCCCTGCAGAGGCATCACATTCTATGAAAAGTAGAAGTAGATAGAGGAAGAATTTGTTATCAAATGTCTCTGGTTTTACAACCTCCAGATGGGTCCCTGGTCCAGATAAGTCCTGAAACCTAGTCCAGCCTCTCAGAAACATCAGATAGTTCCATCTCCCTATCCTATATTAGTGACAGACCCTTCCAATATCAAAAAGTTAGAATGGCCATAGCCCAAATAACTCTAAAGAGAGGGCTGGAAAGATCAAAGGTGATGGTGGAATTATACAGAGAAGATAGGATTTAACAAATGTGTATGATTGCTGAATCATTAAATTCATATCTCTCTCAGTCTCCAGTATTTTAGAGCAGCTAGAGGTAAAAACCTAAAATCATGAAATTGTAGCATGTTTTACAACTAATTGTGGTGCTGTGCTTGGAAATTAATAGCTTTTTTGTATATGTGTTATTGTTCACAAAAAAGGAAGGAAAACAGGTTGATTGTGATGACAAAAAAGTATTTAAGCCCTCTAGCCTCCTATGTACTGGAGCAGCTAAAAGGAAAAATATGAGAAGAACGTATGGTAGCCCAGGACAGACTCTGGGATCTGTCCTGTAACTGCTTTTTGAAGAGTGTTTTGAAAACTATTGCTTTTTTATTTCTTTGCTTTGCATGTGTGTTATACTATACAATAAAAAAAGTTAAAAAAAAAAAAGAAATGAAGTACTGAAACATGCAACAACATGGATGAATGTTTAAAAAATTATGCTAATTTTAAAAGTCAGTCCCAAAAAGCATTGTATTATATATTCCATTCACAGGAAATGTCTAAAATAGGGGCATCTGTAGAGACAGAAAGTAGATTAGTGGCTGTCTAAGGCTTAGGAGTGGAAGTGGGGTTATGGGGAGTGACTGCTAATGGCTGTGGGGTTTCCTTTTGAGGTGATGAAAATGTACTAAAATCAGATTGTGGTGATGGCTGCACAATTGTGAATACACTAAAATTATTTAATTGTACACTTTCTATTGGTGATTTTATGGTATGTAAATTAGATGTCAATAAAGTGTTAAAAATACAGAAAAAAATATCTCAGGTTTTCTAAAGCCACAGAATGAACGAGGCTTCTAGGCATGAAATAGGATTGCTATGCAGAGTCAGTGAAAACCAGAGCCTTAGCAGAGAAGACATCCTTTCACATACTCATTCCACCTGTTTAGGAGGCCAGAGCTGTAATGACCCTTTTCCCATATCCTCTAGATGGAAAACAGGAGTACGGCTTCTAAGGGTCTAGAAACACAGCTGGGAAATTCCTCAGCAGCTGGAACCCCCAGCAGTCACAAAGGGTATTGACTCCCCAGGGAGGGGGGGTGCTGCTGACTGTGCCTCGGCCTCCGAGACACAGCCCTGTCCCACCTCCCAGGCATTGATCCGCTGTACGCCCTCTCATGGGAGGCACGGTCTGACTTTCCCTAATGTCTCACCAAGTACATTTATCTTTCCTCTTTGCTGCCCCACCCCCCAGTTCTGCCACTCAGGTCATTCTGTACAAACGTCTAGGGAAAAAAAACACACACACACACAAACTGATCTTGGAAAGAGAAGACAGATGGGGCTTTCGGAAATCGAGGGCCAGACGAGAGAATGTGGGTTTATCAATATGTTTTATATTATTCAGGAATGAGTAAGACTAACTTAATTAGGAGCATGCCAATTTTAACTAGAAGTGAGCTAGACCTGGGAAGAAAGTGCAAAAGCACGGGAGACTGGAAATGAGGATATAAAGCCTATCCAGGGTGTGTGTGTTTTATTAATATTTCCAAGGGAAGGGAGAAAATTCATCTAAGAAATGAGCCACTTACCTTCACCTTGACAGGTTGTTCTTCTTACCTTGATCGTGGGGGTCCATCCAGCTCCACCTTGGCCCAGACGTGGCATGGATGATACATATGAGGTAGTGACTACAGTGTTGGAAAGGGAAGAAAAATAGCCCATCTCTGCTCCTTCGGCCTTGATCCAGAGGAGATTTTCAGGCATTGCACACATTTTAAGTCCATGTCAACATTAGAAAGCCTGCAGCAAATTATTCAACATGCACACTGGGTTCAAAAACCTGGTTCCAAGTGTGCTTGGTTTAGTTCTGCATCAGAACATTTTACCTTTAATTGAGCTCCTTTTTCCCCTACAGATTTCTCTACCTAAAGGTGTTCCATCATGGTATTTCTGTCATGTGGATTGATTCTCAAATGAAAGGTCACTGGATGGATGAAAAGGTGTGATGGGTTTATATCTCTAAAACATCTAGGGTGGTCAATTTTGCCAGGTTATCTCCAGTACCCCAGGATTAAATAAATAAATAGAATTAAATAATACTGGGTAGGTCCTAAGTCTAGAATATTAAAACACACACACATGCACACAACTGTTTCAGGAGAACTTATGTGTGATAATAAGCACAGGTATTCGCAGAAAACTATCCCAGCAATCTTTTTTTCTTTTTAAGTGAAGTTGTAGGTTTACAGAAAAATCATGCAGAAAGTACAGAGTTCCCCTATGCCCTTTCCCCAACATGCACAGAGTTTTCCCTATCATTAGCACCTTGCATTAATGTGCTACTTTTGTTACAACTGATGAAACACTACTATTATAATTATACTATTAACTGGAGTCTATAGTTTACGTTACGGTTCACAGTTTGCATTGTACAGTTCTATGGTTTATTTTTAAATTGTTTATTCTGGTAACATATGTACAACCCCAAATTTCTTATCTTAATCACTTTCAAAAATGCAATTCAGCAATATTAATTACACCCACAATGGTGTGCTACCATCACCACCATCCATTACCAATACTTCTCCCTCACTTCAAGCAGAAACTAAGGGCCAACTGAGCATTTATTCCCCTTTCCCTACCCCAATCCTGGCCCCTGGAAGCCTCTGTCCCAATTTCTGACTCTATGAATTTGCATATTCTAATTATTCCATATCAATGAGATCATACAATGCGTGTCCTTTCATCTCTCGCTTATTTCACTCAACATTATGTCTTCAAAATTCATCCATGTTGTAGCATGCACCAGAACTGCGTTCCTTTTTACAGCTGAATAATATTCCATTGTGTGTGTGCATGCCACATTTGATTTATCCACTCATCCGTTAATAGACACTTGGGTTGCTTCCAGCTTTTGACATTTGTGAATATTGCTGCTATGAATATCAGTGTGCAACTATTTTTTCAAGTCCCTGCTTTCAATTCTTTGAAATTAGAATACCTAGAAATGGGATTGCTGGGTCATATGGCAATTCCATACTTAGTTTTGGAGGAACCGTATCCTGGAAATCTTAAATTATGAAATGGACAAGGCATCTAAACTTGAAGTGCAATTGCCTTTGAGTGTACATGTTTTACAACCAAATACTTACTCCTGGAAAGCATGGAAGCTTTGGGGAAAAGGCTGACCTGAATTCTAATCCTGAAATTAATATTTGCTAAATATGTTGCCTTAAGGCATGAACCTTGAACATCTTCAGTCTATACCATTGTAAAACAAGAATCATAATGCTTACAATTAAGCCATAAATGCTAAATAAATGTTTGCTGTTATGATTAATAATAAGAATGATGTGTTATCATCATTTTAGCATCCTTATTATTATAAGACACTTTCATATAAGAGAAAAGGAAGGTTGCAATTGAGATCTTAAGGAAATAGGATGGAAGATAGAATTCATTTCTTGAATTTGGATTTGCCCCAGGTCATCCTGATCTCTTGGAGATAAATCTCAGGATTAGAGGAAATACTAGCTCATTAAACATGTTAATAAAGAAGACTACAATTTCAAAATTCACACAAATTAAAACAAAAAATGCAAAAAAAGACATAGAAGTGCAGAGGATCCCCCTTCGTTAATCCTGCCAAAAATGCTATTATGTATTCACCCAACTGGAGTTCCTTCTAACAAACTGCCACTGAGCATATGGCTACCTTGGGCATTTTTTCATTATCCCAGAGTGTGTCTGCAGTCCCATGTCGGTAAACTCCATCTGCATCTCTGTCAATGGAAGAAATTTCCATCAGGAAATATCAGCAGGCATCAGGGGAAAGACCTTTCCAATGTACTGAGATCGAAGGAAGTAGCTACAGGGTTCCCCCTCTCCCACCTCCCTTTTCCCCCAACTCCAGCCAAAATATGTCTCTTCTCTTTCCCAAAAATTATCCCATCACCCTCCAATGCCCACTCAGGGGGAGTTTCTGGGCACGTGGTCCTGCACATGAGATACAAGCTCGTATTCTGGGTCACTGAGCCCCTTCAGCTCCCCGCTTAACAGAAATAGAGAAAGGAGCAGGTAAAAATGGACTTCTGGCTTCTCTTGGATACCACACCAGGGGAATGCAAATGAAAACAGCTCTGTTTGTTTTGTCACTGCTGCAGTCCTTATTTTAATCTTTTCATTCTGCACAAGACCCATCAGGGACAAAATCGCAAACAGGTTTGAATCGCCAAAGCAGAAGTGAATATGCCCCTGTGGGCAGGTAGGTGTGTGTGCTAGAGCACAGGTGGGGCTCAGGGGTAAGTGGGTGTTGGTGAGCCTACACCACTGGCTGGTGAGGAAGCAAGAACATAAAAAGGTGGCCCCCTTCAGCTGCTTTCTCTGTGTACTCTCAATCTGAACACTGGTATTTCATCTGCACGTCGAACAAGTGACCCTTGCTTGCACGTTGCTTCCACCAATACTTTTGACTATGGACATACACAACCATCATGCCAACAGGCTAACTTAAAGTAGGTAGCAAACGTGTGCTGCTTTTGGAAAAGGGTGTCAAGGTTTAGAACTGTCACCCACACCCCTCACTCTCTACGTGCTGAATAGGGGTGGAATACAGGCAGACACAAAAAAGTATTTTGAATTTTCTGGGGATGGTTTCTTTGTAAACACATATATGTGTATATATATATTACATGATGTATTTATTTTTAATTTATTTACATGCAAATTTATATGAAGGATCCATGTAAGACCCTAATCAACCATGTCAGCATTATAGTTTTCTACCTGCCTAGGGGGAAAACTATGGGAAAACTCACCATTTTGACAATTCCATTAATAACACAGTCCTCATGTAGGTGGGGTTCTGCAAAGAGAGTCTCGTTGATCAAAAGAGCCTTCAACCAACTATCTTTGGACTTCATCGAACCCATAAATTAGTAAAAACTAATCACAATTCTCCCTATGTCAGACATTATGGAAGGATAGTTGGAATTGGGTTTTACAAGGTTAATCTGTTAGAAACATATGGAGTCCAGGGCCAAAGTTAAGCAAGTCAATGATGACGTCCATTTATGTTTGCACATCTATAATTCTCTACCCAGCCAGGACACCCTGGGCCTAAGTCCCTATGTGGACATCTTGGCCAAAACCTGGATGGAGCCTGGGGGCAAACACCAAGCCAAGTCAACAACTGAAGACACAGCCTCTGCTATGATCTTTGCTTTCAAAAACTTGCTTTTCACAAACAGTCCCTCAGAAGTTGTTAGTATAACTAAATGTCTTCATTCCTCAACAATATGCTATTCTCACCTCCTGTTGGAAAGCAAGACCCCTAAATTGGAATATTGACTCACCATTAGCTTGGTCAAAGAACATCCTATTTCCCACCCCCACCCCCCTCCAACCCCCATATCATTTTGGGAGAGTAACATGAAACTGCTACCAAAAAGTCTGATCTATTTATCTAGCTAGCTATTCATTTATACCTCTACACACCCTGCAAGATGGTAGATAGGAATGCATTTTCATTTTTATTTGTCCAAATCAGATCCCATTTTAAGATCCAGCTCTCCTATCTGAAAATAATTTCTCCATCCTCTGAACGACCACAATATCCTCTACCTACATTTCTTATTATGCTTATCACTTTCTATCTTACAATACGATCACTTATACTCAAGCCTCATCTCTGTCAGTAGAATATACCATTTTTGAGGCTAAAATCCATAATTAATTTCTTCTCTACACTCCCACAGCACCTAACTGTGCTTGGCATCTAGAGGGCACTCAATAATTGCTGATTGAGTAAATGAATGAAGAACACTATTTTAAATTAAACTAAATACATAAAGGTATCATTTATAGCAAAGAAAAATGCATGATCTATTTATGCAGGTGGATGTAAGATGAAGGTAAAGAAAAGAGAACTCAGCCTGGGAGTGCATGAAAACAAATGTAAGGAGCTCAAAGAGAACAAACTGCAAAATTCTAAGCTTTCTTCTATCTGCAGCTTTTCCTTCTCCTGAAATTACTGCTTGCCACAATGATATAAGACTCACACTGCTGATTGGGAGACACAATCCATCTTCAGGAGGCCATAGTCACAGGAAGAAAGGGAGAGGAGAGGAAAAAATTCCTAAGTACATTTCACCATTGGTTTTGACCCCCAGCCAAGGCCTTCCACCTGCAGAAATCTCCCAACTATCACATTTCTACTGCTCTGGCTGATAACGAAGATAATTGTTTCATCCACTTTGTCAAAGCTGAAATGAAAAGAGGGCAAAGCAAAATGATGCTGTCGTAAATCATGGGGCTGAGACAGCCAAAGAGGGACAAGATAGCGACTTCATTAAGGGTTATGTATTGTGCCATTAAGTTGGCAGGGGGGTCACCTTTCGTGTCATACCCAGCCTCTGTGATGCATTGCTAGCTCTTCTTTCCAATAAAATTAAACGAAGATGTAAAACCGATTAGGGCCATGTTTGCTTCAGCCGGTGTCAAAGGGAATGGTACAGGGAATAATTGATATAAGATTGCAACGGATGCATAATGGCCGCAATTTCTCTTCTTGGTCATTTCATTGCTGACCTTGCCCATTCAAACAAGCCCAGCTGCCTTGGAGAAAGAGACACTTCATTTCCCATCACCCAACAACCCCACAGCAACCGCAATCCTCCCTGACCATTGGCTGTCACCTAAACAGCATGACGAGAAATAGTGGAAGCTAGAGTTTCAGGGGAGTAGTTCATTTACATGAATACACGTTGCAGACCTCTGAAGTCACAGTTAGCCGGCACCATGCCTGAACCCCTTCATTCTCCAAACAGCGGCTGCAGACAGACCTACCTTTGACTAATTTTTATTTCTTCCCATGCCAAGAATCAAGGTATTGGCCGGCTTGGTCTGTGTCTCAGACTCAGTAGCCCTAGTGTGAGCTGGGGCCTTGCTGTGGATTCCCAGTCAAAAGAGGGGCATGAAAGCTGCTTTAAGCACAAGAAGACTGACTTGATCCACACAAGCCCAAACGATGTCAGAGAACGCTTTATGAACTCAACAATTTGGACAAACTCCACAGAGTCAGACTCTACTCATTGTTCAGTCAACAAACATTTATTAGGGGGTCTGTTAGGCACCAAGCACTGCATCACGGGGGGAGGAAAGAGTCGTGGACCAGGTGGTCCCACTCCTTGCCTTCATAGAGCAAGGAAAGTCACCTGGTGCTTTCCATAGGAATAATCTGGATAATCAATCGACTGGCTAAATGCCAAGTACCAGTCTACATAGTCTACATACATTAATTCATTTAATCTTCAAAACAGTAAGTTAGTAATGTTTAATGGTGTCCTCATTTTACAGACGAGGAAATAGGGAGAGAGAGAGTCTAAGTACTTCTTGTCCTGGAACACGCAAGTAGAAAATAGTGAAGCCAGGATTTCAGACACCATGAGCTGAAGTCAGGAACTAAACCTGAAGGAAACTATTTTATGAATCTTTTTTGCTTCTTCTTCATGCCCTCCCCACCCCCATGTCACTGATGTATTTTATCCAACCTTATCAGACAAAATTGCATGTCAGAATTCAGTTTTCCTATGGATTAGAACTGCCAACTATAAAAAGGCATGTATATCCCAGCTAATAAGCATTTAATAGCACATGACAGAAGACCCTATAGAGTTTTCTTTCTCTTTATTTCACTTAATGTCTGATAGTTGGTGTTTTCTACTGTGTATAAGGAAAACGAGCAATGCTTATCTGTCCAGCCTTCAAACTTTTATCTCTGCCCACTATTGGCTGCAAGATCGCAGCAAATCAGGCCAAACAGAGCCTCTGGAGTCTTTGCTTCAGTCATGATTACCACGTTTCCCATGTGTATGCCTCTCCCTTGGTGCTCCCAACCGTTCCAGAAGGGGGGGATTTACCTGAATCTGCGACTCCTTCACTGCTATCTTTAGGAATCAAAGCAGTTAAATACTCATATGACCTCGTTTACATATTTACTCATATAAATATGACCGCAAGTCATAGTGACTTCCCCAGCAGCAAAGGGTGTTGTATTTTTTTCAGACCCACAAAATCTTCAAACCTTGATCTATTTGTCTGACTGGCTATCTCTGTCATAACAGACCCTCTGCCAAAAAAAGCGATTAGACCAGAAATGGAATAAGCTAAACCAGACTATTTCCACCCACCACATCTAACCATGACCCTGCACCTCAGAAAAGAGGCAAAAGCTTTGCATAAATGTAGAAAAGAACTGTGCACTTTTCCCATTTGGTGACTCATGCAATTTGGAATGAGAAGGCCCAACCATCCACCCATAAACAACAGATGAAAAACAAACACTCCGAGCCAGCACATGACTGTCATTTTATTCCTCCTCTCTGCTCTCAACCATTGGCTTCCACCATCCAGACCCCAGGCCCTTATGCTGCACTGCTCAATTAGGTCTCCTCTGTGGATGTCAAATAATGAAAGCAAACTGCGGTGGCTACAGGAATGGGGTACCCAGGTTAATGGGCTCCACTGGTGTGTAACTTCCCCATGGTTTCTAGGTTTGTTAGCTGCCGGAATGCAACACACCAGCGATGGATTGGCTTTTAATAAAATGGGATTTAGTTAGTTCTTCAGAGGAAAGGCAGCTAACTTTCAACTGAGGGTCTTTCTTACGTGGGAAGGCACAGGGCGATCTCTGCTGGCCTTCTCTCCAGGGCTCTGGGTTCCAACAACTTTCCCTGGGGTGATTTCTTTCTGCATCTCCAAAGGCCTGGGCTGAGCTGCGGGTGATGAGATGAGGAATGCCAAGCTGCTTGACCTGTGCTATGTTGAGCTCTCTCATTTAAACACCAGCCAATTAAATCAAACATCATTCATTGCAGCAGGCACGCCTCCTAGACAACTGCAGATGTAATTAGCAACAGATGAGGTTCACGTACCATTGGCTCATGTCCACAGCAACAGAACTAGGCACCTTCATCTGGCCAAGTTGACAACTGAATCTAACTACCATACCCACACAGTGAGATAACAAGAAGGAAACTTCTCCTTTGCCTCAACAGCAATGGTAAATATCTTTTTCACTCATATGGCACATTTTAGCTTACATGGTATCTTTGCAGTCATAATGATACATCATACTTAGAAAATCTTTTTGAGGTGAGTGCCATTATCCTCACTCTACAGATAAGGAAATCCAGGCTCAAGGATGGGCTAGAGGCCACAGAGCATGCAGGTAGCAGAGTTGGCCCTGGAGCAGTATCCTGCTTCTAAATGAAAAGAATTTCCACTAGCCCATGGGAGATGAGGGGTTGGCTTCATAGACTCAACCATGTCACTCTGCCTGGCCTACTCATCAATGCTTCCTAGCCAAGGCCAAGGAAGCAGGTAGGACCTTATCTTATTCCCTCTATGCTAGCCCAACCTCTAATATTGCCAGGAATCCAAGAGTTCACTTTCCTTCCTCAGTCCCAGCCTGCAGTCCCAGCCCACCTTGGGCTGGTATGCCATGGTAGCCCCAGAAAATAAAGCCTGTGGCACAAACTGGCCTGAAATTCTCCTAAGGAGAATTTGTGTTTCTCATTATTGAAGCTCTTGTTGAAGAAATGTGAAACTTCACTTGAGCCTGCTTGTGATGAAAAGAGATCAAAGTTGAGCTCACTGGGTTATAATGCTCAATTCCCATCTCTCCACCGCAAAACAACTTATAGCTATGCAAACAAAGGATGGGCAAGTTTTACCAAAAAAAAAAAAAGGGATTAGGGAGGAAAATATCTAAAATATGAGGATTCATCTGAGTGAAACAGATGGGAGCCTCATGGCAAGCAATGCTCTAAAGGAAAACAAGCTTTCATTATTCAGTCAACAAATATAAGCTTTAACTCTTAGCAAAGTATCAGGCTACAGAGAATGTGGAGATGAGCAAGATGCTTCTTCTTTCACCCTTACAGAGTCCTACTGGGTGCCTCTTGACACCTTCCAGGGGATATAACTGCACATAAGTCATGAGCAGACACCTACCCTGTGTCCTTCTATAAGAGCTGGAACCAGAAGATGGAAAAACAAAACTGGAATCCTGACAAGTCCCTCATTCGTGGTGAGAAAGGAGTATTTTCTGAACCATCATGGCATCAAATCCCTAGAAACTTTTCAAGGGTATCTTCTCCTGTGTCCTTATTTAATTTGTTTAGAATAATTATGATCTGCAAGGCCCAAGATCTGAGTTTAAAACCACATTTTGCCACTTTCCACCCATATGCTCTCCACAAATCATCTCTCCCTTACAATGCTTAGTTTCCCCTTGAGGGTTTTCAGATTACATTCTAAGTTGCCTTGGGATTCTATTGCATCACATCAAAAAATCTTTATGGGGTTATAAGGAGGCTGAGTGGTGGGCTTCAAACCTCTACCCACCACTCTTTAACCAAACATAGCAGCCCTGTGTTCATCTGTTTATCTCTGATATTTTGTGATGCACAATTATTTGCTGAGATTAAAGGTTAACTTTCGTAGGATCAGCAGTCACACTAATACCCAGCAAACTTCTCCCCAGACAAATTCCCCTGACTCTCTTCCTGGGGTTGAGGTCTAAGGAAATAGCAGATCCCAGTCTTTCAGTCTCCTAGACCCAAATAACCACCATTCACCCAGTTTCACAGTAAAAAAATATTTACTGAGCAGCTCCTATGTGCCTGGCAGCATGTGAGCTGTTGGGCAATGCTTCGCATGGATCAGATTTTGTGGAAACACTGCACAAGCCCAGTGTTTAAGAGGGTGCATCTCTGATCATTCTGACCTGAACTCCAGCTCCAGCATATTACCTGTGTAACCACAGGAGGCTACTCATTCTCCTGACCCTTAGTTTTCTTATCTGTAAAAATTATGTTGAGAAGATGTAATGAGAATATGACAGAACACTTAACACACATGAAGGGCTCAAAAAAAGGTCAATCATTCCTACAATTATTGAGTTCAATTTCTCATTGTCTCTCACCTAAGCTTCCTCAGCTCCCTATAAACCAGTCTCCATGCCTCCATTATTACCTCCTCTCTGCTTTGGCCAAGAGGGAACTTTCACCATTCACTGAATTTCTATTTGTTCTTTAAAGATCATTGAAATGCCATCTCTTCTGTTAAGGCTTTCTCAGTTCTCAGAAGAAAAATTTGTCTTCCAGATCCCTGGTACATATTTCTGTTCATTTGTTATAGCACTTAATTCATTGTATTCATTCATTCACCCAACAAATATTTACGGAGTGACTACCAAGTATCAAGCCTCCTTCCAGGCCCTGTGGGATATACCTGTGACACACAAACAAAGGCACCTGCTTTATGGCCCCCTGTATTAGACTTGCTTCTGTGTCAGTCTCCAAGCTCTAGTCCTCACTCAGGGAAGTCAGAAGAGCAGGACACCTGTTGCGCTCATCTGCCTAGCTAAGTGGCTCATCCAACAGGTTTAACATGTTTTTTCAAAGTATTGGTAGTTAGTAGAATTTTATAGCAGTTCCTTTGGTCACCAAATCTACAAGAGCAGATGCACAAGAACATTCTTAAAACTGTGTCTTGGGAATCTTCAAGAATGCTGGCAGAGTCTCATGTTGGCTCTTACAGTTTCTTAACAGCTCAGCCTTCCACTTCCTGTCCTCTCTCTATTATCTTTATCTGACCATAGGAACTAAGGCCAAATGGGCAAAGCAGGGAAGAGAAGAGAAGACATGGCTTTATAGTAGAAGCTAATAAAAATTTTAATCTTGAAAAATTCTATGAACCGTGCTAGAGGCTTACAAAGACCTATGAGAACCCTAAGTAAACATCACCTACACAGACCTGGGGACTGTGGCTATTCCATCCACTTGGGTTAGACCCAGGCACAATGCCCTGGGAGAGGCTCCAGACTTTTCCAAGAGGATATTAGCGAGGATTTATGTTTCTGCCCCAGTCACCTCTCACCTTCTAGCATTTGGAAAAGACATCATGGGATCTGGCCTGGAACACAAGGAAATAGCAGAAAAACTGGGAAATGAACAAAGAAATCTCACTGACAGGCAACCAGCTCTTTCCCAGGAGGATGTCTTTCGCTCACACTTCTCTGCCATTTAAGGAACAATAGAAAAGAAGAACGTAGTGAGTAGATAAAAGGTTAAAATCACAAAATTGCATTTTCAGCTTGATGGCATTGTCAGGAAGCAGGTGGGTAGAGAAATAGTAGATGCAGCATCCATTAGAGCTTCCAGGCTGGAATACGTTACATCAAAGACCTTCTCTTTCACAGATCTCAGGGCAACAGAAAGGTTATGTTTGTGTGTTTGTGCCTGTGCAGTTGTGTGTACATTCATGAAGTAATGGAGTGTTGCTGCAGATTTGCTATATTCCCAGAACCCTTCTTTAGCCAAATAACAACTGGTGGTGAGTTGGGGAGAGCCATCAAAAAGGGAACAGAAATGCATAAAATATTGGCAAGGGTGGTTGAAAACAAAGTAAGCCCATAATCCCCAGACCAGCTCTGTTTCTCCTACAGAGAAATGTCTCACAATGGCAGTGATCTAGTATGAAACTTGAAAGTCACTCTTACTGTGAGTCATTTGGGGAACAAAGACCTCTATAGCCAGTGTTTGTTTCTAGAGTTCAGCACCACTGAACAGAAGATTCTTGGCAAACCCTTGAGGTTAAGTATAATTCAGATAGTTTTCATCTAGTGCAGTGCCTAGCACAGGGATAGTTGAATGAATCAGTGAATGAGTGAGTAAGCAAATGAAAAAAGATCAAGGGGAGTGATGCTTCAGTAAGAAATATTAGGGTTAAGTAGAAGGTGGAGGGAGAAGGAGAGAAGAAGGACCAGAGAGGCTGAACCCATCAAACATGTCAGGGTAAAGAAATGACATGTGACAGTTACTCACACCTTTGCCAGATACTCCACTGAGGACCAATAATTTGCACAGCACTGGGAGACCTACAGAGCCATTAAAGTCCTGTGCTCAGGGAGCTTACCATCCACAAGCAGAGGGACGACACATGCAAAATGCGGTGAGCAGAAAACAGCAAAGGTCATAAAATCAGCCCAGATAACATGCTGGCAATGGGACTCCAGTAAGATTTTTGTGTAAATGTTCAGGACAGAATGTGAATGCCGAAAGGAAATTCCCCCATTTGTGAAAGCATTTTTATGTCATACTCTAGCAGCGGGAGAGGAAGCCTAATGTGGCCCAGCCACCAAAGGCCCATCAGCAGGAAGACAGCTAGACCCAGTGGCCACACAATTGTCTCCTCCTTACTTCTCCCTTCGCTTACCTTACTGATGCACAGAGACAGGCACTGAGAGTGGAAGAATTTTTCTTTAAATGCCTTTATATAGAAGAGTTAATGCAAAGGCTTTCCAACATAAGCATGTTTTTCTGTTCCTTCTCTCTGACCTTGGCATTTTCTTTCTCCATCCCAGGCTCAGCGCTGTCCTGTGGCCAGGTTTGCTTCTCATTTGTCAATGTTATTATTGAATTTTCAAATGCCAGTAGTACACATAAATCAATGGCTTTCTTCTCCCTACTGGCATATCCCTGCCACATGTGGTCATTCATTTTTTTAATAAGTCCTCCTCTCCTTTCACCCATTTATAAAAATGCATCTTGTTCCCCCACCGCCGTCCATCACTGGGTGAGCGCAGCTATTTGTTGCCCCTGAGTGCTTATTCATCAACGTTTTCAAAAGCAAAATCACTCTTCGCCTCCTGCTCTTATTGTGCCATCAATCTTGACCGGAGGATCAATAAACTTCGCTTTTGCAATTTTTGCCCCCCTCCTGAGCTGACTCTCTCCAAAGTGCAGTCTTTTTATTTACATTTTTAACTGATCATCAGCAGAGGGGAATGGAGGTGTCAGGGAAGCGAAGGGCTTTCATTTGCTCCCGAGGCAGCAATAACCATCCATGCATCGGTCATTTAACACAGTAACCCAGCAAAATTGATACTCGCCTCTTCCCTGCCCAGGGTCCACCCACGTAAATCATATCCCAAGGAAACAAAAGCCTGGCCCGAGCAGCGAGTCTTGCAGGCAGGCAAGGATATAGGTGGAACAACCCACCCACTCTAAGCCTTGTTGGAGGAGAGAGCAAACTGGCTCCCATGAATTTCTTCACATTGTTTGATAAGTGTGAAGGGAAAATGCAAATGAAAGGGACTAAGGAAAATTAAAATGAAAGAGTCTATAGCATTCAGGATAGGAAAGAAGGCTGAATTTAAAATGGGCAGACATAAAAGACCAAGCTGGAAGAGTGAACTTTGACTTGACTGGCTCATTTACTCTGGTAGACACATCAAGTTCCCAGGGCTCTCACCTGTTCTGCTAATGCTGTCAGTGAAAGACAGCTGCACTGGAATGGCAGAGCTACATGGAAGCCAGCGTTGTGACCTCACCCTAAGAAGCCCTCCTCAAGTCTAATTAAAACACAGGTGAGGTAATACAAGTTAGCCAACCCAACATTCAGTGAAGATGAAAGGATGTTGTCCATTTTGGCTTGATCTTCTATTACTAGTTAAACAATCGAAGTACCTTAGGTCTTCCACAGGCTTCCAGGTAATGTGGCTGGTTAACCTATTCAGGTCTCTAGAGTGTTAACTGTACCCTCCCTCTCACAGCTAGTTTTCTGTACCTAATGGAGAATAGCATGGGTTAAGAGGCATTGGGGAAAAGAATCTGCACTGCTGCTTACCAACTCTGCTTCAGGTGCCTTAAATACACTGTCATATAGATTCTTACAGCCCACCAGGTTGTTTTGTTTCCATATTTCAAAGATGGGCAAATTGCTATTTTGAGAGATTAAGCTACTTGGCCAAGCTGTATAAGCAGGATCTGAATACAGATCTCTCTGCTTCCAAAACCCAGGCCTTTTAGTACCCAACACTGACGAGTCTCCTGGGATCATCTGACTAGAGCAAGAGGACCCCAAGGGGCTGGCATGGGGAGCACCAGCTCATGATCTCAGAGGACAGCCTCTTTTCCCTCAGGTAGAGCCATCAAAATCCTGGCGCGGCATTTATGACTAAGGAAGTGCAGGGTCTAAGAGGCAAAGCAGCCCCAGATGTCTGACGAGGCTGATGGGAAGAGCCAAGCGTGGGATGGCAGTACCTCTAATTCGAAGCCAAGGCAGTGTAGCCATGTTTTTGAGAAGTGCCTTCCCGGTTCTGAGCCTGTTTTTTTTTCACCTAAAATTAGGACTTGATAATGCCCAAGATTTCATCTAGATATAAAATGTCTATAATCCCTTCAGTGTTACTGCTGGAATTTGCAGTGAAGTCCTGTATCCTGGAATGCTCGGATTGATATGGGTGTGGCACTATTAGAAATGAAGCTCTAATTTTGTCTTCAAATTATGGGGGCTTGAAAGGCCCCAGAACATAAGAGAACTTGCAATGGCCACTGGGCAAATACTGACATATCCTTATTATCACCTCTGTAGTAACACAGGAGTGATAAGATTAGATTAAGACACTGATTTTAGGGTTAGCACTTTTGGATTCAGATTCTGGGATTTCATGGACAGTAATTTTTTTAAATAAAATCTTCCAGAGGGGCACGATGGTTCAGTGGTAGAATGCTCACCTTCCATGTGGGAGGCCAGGGTTCGATTCCTGGACCATGCACCTCCCCACCCCCCAAAATTCTTTTAGACCTTACTTTTTATTTCACTAAATAAGGGCATTTTAAAAATTGCCATCATCTATCACCACAATATCACCAAAAGGAACTTAACTCCCCAAAGATTTAGAAAGGACATAGTTCACTATGGACAGGCAGTAGCCTACAGACAATTGTTTGGAAACACTGGAATTGCCAATCCATTTATTAAACTAAAAAAGTCACATGTCTCGATTAGCAAGACTGTGCAGTGATGACCACACAAGTATCCCCCATTCATGAGTCCTCCAAATGCACCGTGCGCAGTTCAGTAATTGAATGTATGGTGTCCTATGTTGTTCTTTGTTGTTAAGTGCATAAATCTCTGTCCTTTCAACGAGACCGTAAGTATCTTCAATACTAGGACAGTGTCTTGTCTTGGCTGGTTTCAAGTAAAATTGATCTTATTATTCCGGTCATGCCTGCCTGAGATTGGAGGGCAAGCCCATTGTGGAGGCTGCCCTGAGACAGGTGGTGAGAGTGGACTGACGTGGAAATGACCTGTTCTTAGGGTAATGCCTATAGGTTCTGGACACATGCCCCGGGCAGCTTACTTAGCCCCTTCCCGCCCCCCCTGGAGTGTACAGTGCAGCAAAGTTAGCTGCAGCTATGGAGGAGGTCAAGGAACTTAGAAGAAATGCAGATTCTGACCAAGGAGTTCTAGAAGCATCTCTCTTGCTCGCCTAGCAAGAAGGACGTGACAATGAAGAAGAGTCTCAGTGAATGAATGGAGCTCCAAAATGGCTGCCCTCAGCTCACCCAGCAGCAGAGGGTGGCTCTTCAGCTCTAAGTGAATCCCAAGAAAGGCACTGGAAATATACAACTTTACCTGAGCACGATCCAAGCTGTCAGTCTTAGGGCTGTTTCAGTCCTGGGCACCAGGCTTATGTAACTTCGACTGTTTCACTAATAAGCCAGAAATAAACAATGAGTGACTGGTCATTTTTAAAAGCTAGCTCCCCACCACCACCCCCCGCCAGGGAAAGAGAGAGCAAGCCAAGGGGCTGAGGAAGGAAGTGGCTGCCAAGATAATAAATACAAACCCAAATCTCCGACATTTTGTGGTTTGACACTTAATTGATTAACTAATTTGAGGCAACAAGATTTAGTGTTCCTGTAGATTAGTGTTGAAGGGGTAATTATAGCAAAAGCTCCCATCTGCAAAGAGCCTGGTGGCTGCAGCTCCGCTCGGGCCAAACGTGCATTAAAGCCCACATATTACAGCCGATAGATGTGGAAGGGTTTTTGGAACACGTCCCTTTTCTGCTTTGCGTGCTGGGATTGCTCTGGAAAGGTCATTTGGTACCTTATCAGCATAGACAAAATCCCCTGCCTGTAATGTATGTGTTTATTCTCAAATTAAATATATTAATGTATTATTTGTTCTTAAAATGTCATGGAAGAGATAGTGAGCTTAGCCCTCCTGGCAGACCTTTGAAGCTTAAAGAGTAATGTAATAATAGTACATTAATCCATAGGCCATCCAGTCATCTCCCTGTGGAGGTCCTGGACTGTGGTATACATTCCAAAACGCCGGATTTGCTGCACGCAGTTGTAAGTCTGTTTCTTTAACCACAGAAGGAGAAGAGGCTTGGTGGAGGGGGCTTTACTAAAAGCTAAGGAAAGGCATGGGGCCCTCTTTTATTCAGATGGCGTAATCCTACTCTGCCTTGAAAAAAAGCAATGGCCGACATGCCCCAGGATAAAATTTTTTTTTTTTTTTTAATTCAAGGATATTAGAGAGTGAACCTAAAAGTAATAGAACTCTATTGCTCCACTGATCTCCTTTGGCCAAGTTTTCACAGCCAGCAGTGTCTCTGGGCATGACTGAATGTGCTGTTTGATCGTAGCTTAAGGACCTGGGGTTCCACCCAGGAGGCAGTAAGTGTAACTGCAGTCAAAGCGAGTACACAGCGAGTACACATAGTGCTTGATACGGGGCTTTGAGTCTGGGGGAGCTGCCAGTCCCTCTGTATTGAGCAGTAGGGGTGGGAAGGAGGGTGCAGGAGGAGGCCTTTAAACCCACCCATTCCTGCATTTGCTCCAGCAAAAAATTACAAGGTCTGCTCAGATATGGTCGAAGTTATGCCATGTCTATCCCTGGCCCACCCTGCTCCATTTAGTTCTAGCTTTTGTGGCCTTCAGTTAAATTCTGATCGCTGCTTCAGCTTGCACTCTTGACCCAGCTCGATTTGGCCATGGATTGGATGCTCGCTGCATCCACAGCTCCTGCTTAGCCCCTGCCTGATAACTTCTCTTCCTGTATCTGCTCCCATTTCTGACTTTGGACTCCCTGCCTATGTTTTATCAGTGTTCCAGGTTAAATGCTGGTCTACCCCTTTATTCCTCTGGCTTACTTACTGGCCTCTATACCAAGCAATGCAACATAGGAGATTGGGGTCCCTGGACCAGATTCCTGAGAGCTGCATGGACAATGTTTCTTAGGAGGTGGGCTCTGGAGGTAGCCCTGTAAGGAAGCCAGAAGGCAGGATTGGACAGACGGAAAAGCTGACCCATAATTGACGTCTCAAGCAGTCGTGGAGCTTTGGATCTGCAATGGCCCTTGAGAATTGCTGCAAATGGAGGCAAAGGAAAAAGGCCATTCTATTCCTGCACCAGCCAATCATTGACCATCCCCTTGGAGAAGGTAAGACATTGGCAAGCTCAGGGTAAGTCTCAGTGACCATGCAGCTGTGAGCCGTAGGCAGCCAACCTCCTCGGCAGCTAGGGGGATGGATGTGTTGACCTTGAAGAAGCCTGGGAGAAGTATCACAGTATTCACTGCATGTTGCAATCTCATGAGGTCCCTCTGCACTGCCCTTTCCTGAGAAATCAGCCTATTTCCCAGTCTAAACAGCAGCTCTGGCCCTCTGCTGCCCTCTAGTGGCTAATAATCCTACTACCCCGACAGGGAAGGGTTGACACCCCCACCCGCCAGCCCCCTGTCCAAGGAGTTTGGTCTCTGTTGACTGTCAGGCAAGTTGGTGATGGCCAAGCTATTCCTATAAGAAAGTTGGCACCAGCAAGTTTCTGAAATGTCACTGGCCCGGAATAGAGCCTTGCTTCACATGGTTTCTTCCACCTTGGCTGTCAGAAAATTCAGTTCTGCCATTAAAGCTTCATTTACTTGAGTCTTGAAGGCTCTGGGGTCTTTAGGAGGTTCTTGTTTAAAATAAAACACCCTTAGGGCCAGAGGCCACATCATCCATGGTTAAATAATTCCTGAGTACAGTTCGTTGAGAGAAAGGCCTTTCTCGGAGCAGTCTATGGGATAAGAGAGTGGGAGAAGGATCAAATATACACATTTATGCCTTCAGTTTTGCTGAGAGCTGTCCAAAGTTGATTGGATGATGACCCTTGCCTTACATATGAGATTGGTTTTCTGTGGGGTTGTGGGGTGCTATGGCAAGAGCTCAGGGTGTTGCGGAAGGGGCTCTGTCTTCGAGTCCCAGCTCTGTCACTTACTGTGCTGTGCAGTATTGATTGGATCACTTATCCAAGGATCACTTTTTGTATCTATAAAATGTGATGATCCCTACCCAACGCATTGCTTGCAAGAGATTAAATTAGCTACCTGCTTCAAAGTCCATTGTAACATGCCATGTTATTCAATTGCTAGTCACTAGTAAAGACCAATTTTACAACATTTTTTGATGAACCTCAAAATGCACCCCCCTCCCCCAAACACAGAGACTGAGTACAATCAAATCTTGGCCTGTCGTAGCAACTGTTCTCCACGTCCAAGTAAGGCCTCCAACAAGGAAAGTTATTTTTTTCACAGCAATGACAACAGTACCTGAAAAACAGGTAGGTATGAAGGTAGCTGAGTGGAAAGATACAAATTTCTCTATGAGCCTCGCCAAAAATGATAACTGACAATGCTACTTCCTGATGCAGAGGTGGAACGAAATGACCTGGAAAGGGCCTGCTATACCAGGCATCGGAGACGTCATGTTCTTGCCCTTAGAAATGCCCACTCGCCTTGGCATGTGGTAACTGAATGGGATAAAAACTGTGATGTGTTTTTTTTTTTTTTGGTAATACAGAAGAGGTCTTTACCACAAAATGGAACCATCGGGTTGTTGAAATATATTGAATTCCAATAATGGATTTCGAACCAGGGTGTGAAATTTCTGTCAGGAAGTCAGGATGGAAGTCGGGCCCCATGGACCAGATGTCTGGATGCATTACTGATGACCAACCAGAGCCCACCGAGTAATACCATCCTTGCACCCCACCAACAGAGAATGGGGCAGCAAGGAAATGTCATATTCCTCCATATGCAGTATTTGTAAGAAATTTTGTAAATCAAATTTTAAACTCTCAAGTGCGTGTGTGGATGCATAAATATATATGTCCATATACATATATGATAGACTGCCAGATGTATGTCACATAGATGCCGAATACTTAACTGACAGCAGCAAGTATTAGGTGAAGAGACAAGAATCAGGAAGCAAATAGTAACATACATCTGCAAAAGTAAAATACCTATCACAAAATGCAGCTTTAAATGTGCTTATCTGGTGTGTTAGCATAGATTTAAAAAATCAAATTACAAGGAAGACACAATAAAAACAGGAAGTAAGAAACACACCCCCAAAAGACCCTCTGCATGTGTGCATGAAACTTATATGGGAATTCAAAAGGCAAAAAAAAGCCATTTAGGGTAGGGACAAAGAGCATTAAGAGATTGCATTACCAATAAGTAAAAAAAAAAACAAACAAACAAAAACCCTGGTATATTAATGGTTTTGAGACAACACGCAAAACTTTAAATGTGTTTGTTTAGGCAGAAATGAAAGTGGATAATTTAATCTGAAGGTATATCCATCAAGGATGTTTTGCTTTGATTTTTAAATTTGTGTTTAGAAAAGAAAACTTTCCGTTGTCTTGAAAAACCTATAAGTGTGGAATATTCTTTGTTACTCAAAGCTAACAAGAAATGTTACTGTGTGCATGTGTGTGAAGAGAGAGTGAGAGAGAGAGAGAGTACCTCCTTCTCCTCCCCAGCCCTTTGAGAGTATTTCTTTTACCACGAAAGAAATATGGACAAGGTTATTATTAATTAGAACTTTAAATGCACATTTCCTGCAGAAATTTTGCTAATGAAAGAAGAGGTACTAATAATACACTTGTACCAACGTCCACTCTTCCCCACAAGGAAGTCCTTAGAATTCCCAAAGACAAGTGGACACGGAGGCAGAGCAGACTCAGGAAATGTCATAATTTGTCAAAAGATGAGAAGCCGGATTCACAGACATCATGGAGTCAGGCTCCTTGGGTTTGCCTTTCCAGCTATCTTTTAGATTTCAATTTTCCTAGCCAACGGGAAGGCATGTGAGAACATGTCAAGTATTTTGAGACTGTGGTGAAAGGCACTATTTAAATAGATTAACCTTCCCTTTATGATGCAGGACCACGAGAAAGAGCAGAGCTTTCAAACCTGAAACTGCACTGAAAGGGACTGGAGAGAGTCTGTCTCACATTTCCCCACGTCTGTCCATCTACTGCTGTGGGGACCTCAACTCCAGCAGAGGTGGTCCAACTGGAAAGTGGAGCTTATTAAGAAAAATGGAGAACAGGGTAGCAAGAGAGGGGAAAAAATGAAAATGTTTTCATTTTCCCTTTAACAGGCGTTTCTGAGCCTGGACTTTGCATAATCATAGCAACTCCAGGGTAATCGAAACCCAGGGTTATCGAGGCTATCGTCCAAATCAACTTTCCAGCCAAGACTGGGAAAGCTCTGTCCAGCTGGAACCAAGATGGCGGCTCTGCAGCGAGCAAGTGTGCATGGTGGCTGAAGGGTAAGAAAGGAATGTTTCCATACGTAACCCTTGTTCACAGAGCCATAAAGGTCACAGAGAAAACAGGCTGAGATCCTTCCCTTCTGTTCCTGTAATGGTATTAGCAACGACTCTTTCTTACTCAATCACACTCCCAAAGGATTTTCAATAAACTTTTTATGTGCCATAACTGTTACATTAAATAAAGCTGAAAGTATTGAGTAAACCGACTGTAAATCACTTTAGATGCCTTGGAATTACATTAAGTGTGAGAATTATGGATCTTTTGCTGCTTGCAGAAACAGAGAAACGACAGAGCCAGGGATTTTTATGCTGCCAGCCTTTTGAAGATTTTTTAAATTATTTTTTTATGCGCCACAACAGCCATCTCTTGTAAATGACTTGTTCAGGGGCAAAGTAGGGGTAGGGAGGTGGGGGGAGGGCAGTTGGAGTGGGGGGTGCTAAGGGAAAGAGGCCTCGCATTTAGGGATGCTGAGCCAACCCTGGGTTTTCTCTCCCTGTCAGACGTGGTTACCGCAGGTTTGAACTTTGCTTTCTTAATTTTTTTTTTATTTTTTTGATTCTTCAGGTTTGAACATTCTGAATATTTCTAATTAAATGATGATGGACGTGGTCCAGCAGAGTTTCTCAGGGCATGTGTGCTGGTCCTTGCCTGTGATCTTTCTCTGTACTTCCAAGACCTTTTTCATTCAAATCTCCCCAGCTGTTCTTTTCGTGAAGTTAAAACTCTGCTTTATGGCATCTGTGTCCATCCGTCCTCCAGAGGACCTTTACAGGGTCAGATCTGTGTTTTGGAGGGAATTGTCAGGCTGCTAGAAATGGAGGAAGTTTGGAGAGAATGTTGATAAAAACGGAAATCTCTCAGACTGATACTCCCCAGTGTACCTTCTTTGATGTCAAAGCAGGTTTGGTTTTGTTTGGAAAAAAAAAAAAATTAAGGCTGCTTTCCAACTAGCCTGAGTGGTTTCTCTCCTAGCTGGGTTCCAGCGGGAAAAAAAAGTTACAATCAGCAGCTGGTGACATCAAGGACGACGGCTGCAGTAATTAAAATGACGTCAGGAACTTAGAGTCCACTTCCTTCTAGAAAGAGAAGAGGCCAAGAGAAGCCGCTATGCATCCAAGCAGAAATGAAGTGGGTGTGGCTGATGAATAATTCATAGGAAGGTTTGAGGAGGGGAAGGAGTCTAACTGTATATTCTGAATTCTAACAGAGGGGAGCATTAGAAACCAGAGGACACTAGAACATGACGCTAACCTATAACCAATTACCACAGCTGCTCACATTAATATTCTGTGGTCAGTTACAAAGAAGAAAAATAAAAAGCCCTCTGCAAACAATCCACTGGTAGGTAATTATTGGGGATCAGTATGTTACTTTCATGACCTGGACTCAAAATCTGACTGGGAGACAAGACCATCTCACATTAAAGAACAGCACACAGCCTAAGAGGCTATGACTAAATGAGGATTTGGTAGTAGAAATTATCATTGCTGTAGGAATTTGGAGAGAGAGATCAGAGAGGGCTGAAGAGTTCATGGGGCAGGCAAAGCCCAAGTCTGTGCATGGAGGATGGGAGATGCTACTGCCTGTGGGGGGAGAGTGGTCCAGACACGAGGAAAGCAGTGAGGAGGGGATGATCAGAATGCCCAGGGGGTGTGGTGAGATTGTGAGGGCAGTGGGTGGGAGAGCTGGGCCAGTGAGCGGTGTGTGGGGGCAGGAGAGAGGAATGCCTTGAAAGCAAGGCAGATCCTGTGGGTCCCTACAACTTAACCAAACCAAGGAAATAGAAGTCTGAGTGAATTTGCATGATAGACAAACCTCACACGCTGGCCACGGCACCCATTCCACCAGCCTCAGCCAGAAGTTGCATGTGGGACAGCTCAGGGCTGGAAAAAAAAATGGGAGGGCTTGGTGCTTAGCTGGCAGTGGAATGAGGAGTTGTCAGAAGGGCACAGCTGCCCTGTTCCCCACGGTGTGTGTACTCTGCAGCCCATGCCTCCACTGGTATTTATGGAGATCTGATTATCTGGTAAACCAAAATCTGGGTTCTGACCTTGACTCTGTCCCTTTGGGCAAGTTGCTTCACCTCTCATGACCTTAGGACCTCATCCAGGGAGACGGGGCTGGATGATCTGTAAGACACTTCCAACTCTAAACACTCTGACTTCAATGGCCACATCTGCCTTGCATTATCCTTAAACAACAGGATAAAAGACCTCTCATCTTTGGCTGTGTAAACAGATGACCCAAAGATCCACTAGCAAAACCTATCCACATTCAATCACAGAAAGCGCCTCCTCATTAAGGTTCTTCAGTGCTCACCAACTGAGCTTGCTGCTTAATCTCCTGGTGCCTCGATTTCTGTCTTTATAAAATGGAGAAGCAGAAACCTTTCCTTCACAGGAAGTTGTAAGGACATGGTGGGTGGAAATGCCACAAACCATAAGGGATAGTTATCTCCAGGCAAACACATTTATGCAGTAGTTCCAGTTTATCCATCACCAACGACAGTGCTTGGGCCATGTGCATAGATTTCTGTTGTCCTATAACTTAGCCTAAGGAGCCAAAAAAAAAAAACCACATGCCAGGTTCTCTCTTTATTCCCAGATGGCTCTTTCAAAACAGTGTGCTGTGAGTTATAGGGAGACTGTTACAGAGAATTTACAAGAAAGTATGGATGTATATGTTAACATTTTAATGAACAAACAAATGAATAAATAAATGACAATACATCAGTGATGAATCCCTAAAAAGGGTGGATCCCAAATAAGAGACTCAACACTATAACACCCCCCCCAACCTCTGCTTATTATGTGGGTTTAATGGTCAATTGAACCACATGCACATACTCTTGTTCTGAGCCACATTCCTGAGGGTGTGGAGTTATTGCAAACAAGATGTCTTGAAGATGTTATTTGTTTGTTTTTAAATGCATGGGCAGGCTCCAGGAACTGAACCCAGGTCTCCGGCATGGCAGGCGAGAATTCTGCCACTGAGCCACCATTGCACCGCCCTTGAAGATGTTATTTGAGTTAAGGTAAGGTCCAACTCAATAAGGTTGATGGCTGGAGTCCTTTATAAACAGAATAAAATTCACATATATAGAGAGAAGGCCACAGGGAGAAGCTGGGATCTGGAAGTCAATGGATGAGAAAAAGAAAGGAGATGATGTTGCCACATGAGGGTAAAATTAAGGGACCCAAGGATGGCTGGCAGCCAGAATGCTAGCTGGAGGAAGCCAACCTTCTAGCCTCTAAAACAGTGAGTCAATCAGTTCCTGATTGCTTAAGCCAACCCATCGTGGGCTATTGGTCATAGCAGCCTGGAAACTAAAATAGGTATGGAGACAAAATATGTGAAAATTCAACAAATATTTATTGGGACCTACTCTGAGCCAGCTCTGGTGATAAAATGCAGCATGGACGGTGACGCAAAAGTGGATCAGCGGCAGAATTCTCACCGCCATGCCAGAGACTCAGGCTCGATTCCCGGAGCCTGTCCATGGCAAAAAAAAAAAAAGCCACATTGGGTTACATCCTGGTGGGAGTGGTGGTCACTGAGCCTGTTTAATACAGAAATGCAGTTGTTTCAGAGAGTGATACGTGAAAAGACAAAGCTCAACGTACGGTGGTAGTATGATAGGCTAGCAGCACATTGTAGGACAGGCAGTCAGGGAATACCACATGGAGAGGGTGGCATTTGAGCTGAGACCTCCATTTGTGAGAAACTAATGTATCTAACAACCAACATTGCCCTTCCTGGAAAATAATTCAAAGAGCTGCTTTAATTCTGGGGGTCAGTGATGTCATCTCTGCCTTTGGATAGCACATTTAACGCTCAAATCTTTATGTAAAAAAATGATATGATAATTGCAAGGAACAAAAAAATATTACTTTGTCCAAGGAGCCCATCTCTGGACACCTGGCTTGCTGGTGTGAGCAGACTCTGTGTGTGTGTGTGTGTGTGTGTGTGTGTGTGTATGCGTGGTGGGAGGCAGACTCCTCAGCACTCAGCGAGGAATTGGCTGGAAAAGTCAACCCGTCTCCCCAGGAAACCTTTACAACCCCCTACACCTCACTGAGTCACGTTCTGATGAGGAAATCATTAGCGGAAAGAGCTCCCAATGGGGAACCCTTCTGGGTTGCTGATCTTGTATATCGTCTGGATTCAACGTGTCACAGGCATGCCTTACGATACACAAGATAATGCCCAGATTTTGTAGTGCAAAAGCATATTAACCTTTGTGTATTCTAGCAGGGTTCCCACAAAGAATGTCTGGTAAAAACTGCAGGGCTCGTGGTAATTGCTTGCCATGTGGGTAAATGATCCAGAGCTGTGTGAAGATAAGGAGAAACTGCTGAAGGCAAATCACCTGGGTTTTATTATGCTTGCCCTAAAAAATAATTAGCATGGCCTATGAAATCATACTGTGAGGAGTTTGTGGTTCTTTCTCTTTGCTCTCAAGAAGGAAACTATAACCTACCTAGCTTTTCTCCTTACAAAATTGATTTGTTTAGTGTGCATGGGGAGTTGGGGGCTCCCTTTCCCTGATGGTCAAAGACAAATGAAAAAGCTAATGTTAAAATAGATACCATGTCAAAAGCCCTGAGAGGACTTTGGTGTAAATCCCGTGCACCCACAGCTAGGACCCCCCCACCCATGGGCCAGGGCAAAGTCAGACCCTCACCACATGCTGCCTCCAAACTGAGGAAGTGGACGCCGTTCCTCTGGCCTTACCAGCAAGTAGGAAACGGTGCACAACCTTGAAGAAAGGAGGAAGTTCTTTCCCAGGTGTGACTGGCCACAAGCCCCAGTTTTCTATTGACCAGAGCAGGGACCCCAGAGCTTCTGTTGGAGGCTGAAGGTCCCAGGAGGAGTCTTCCACCCTTCACTCCTCCTGGACTGGCAAAGACCACCCAAGCACATCGAAAGAGCAGCTGGTTCCTTTACAAGAGGACATGAAAGACAGACAATATTTCTAGTTTTTTTTCTAGGCATAAAGGGGAGGGAATATACATATCCTAGGGCATAAACATGATTTTACTAACGAGAACTAGCATTTCTCAAAAATCCCACTCTGCAGAAACATTTTCATTTTCAGCCCATAGACTATTGCGTCCCAGGATTTCAGCCAGCTTTGGGTCAGGGATTCCATGGGCAGAAGTCATGTTTTAACTGTTTGTTTCCTAAAGCTCCTGGGTGTGCGAATCTCAGGAGAGGGTAACTGGTTGTGCAGTAAGTGTCCCCCACATCTTGCTTTTTGAAGAGAGAGAAAAGGGGAGTCCAATTTCCTTGCCAGCCAAACGAGAGTTGGGGAGCGGGGGCAGGAGAGGTCTGGTCCCCTTTGTTCAGAGCGGCCATGGGCTGCCTTTCTGGGGCTAGCACACCATGCTGGAAATCTGGAGGACTTGCACATCCGCCTCTCTGGCCAGTGCAGAGTTGGGGCCCCAGATTGGGAAGGTCCCTCAAAGTGTTCAGGAGAAGGCTGCACCACACAGAATGCCATCTGACATTTGAATAGCGTGCAAGAGTTGACAAAGCACCTTCATCTACTCCCTCTTACTTGCTTCTTTCAAGCACCCAAGGGGGAAATGCTATTATCATCCAATCCCAGGTTCCAGGTAAGGAAAAGTTCAGTTAGGAGACTCTGGAGAACAGCCAGTGAAGCAATTGTAGAGCGAGGCCAGGCAGTCAGGTTTCCTGCTCCAAATCCCAGCCTTAGCTCACTGTTTGACAGTGCTTTGTTCTGGCTCAGCAAATGCATGGTTCTGAGCAGCCTCAAATGATAACACTGTGGCCACCCCGTCCTGTGGGTCAGTGCAAACCAGCCCCGGGTCTCATCAATTCCAGCCCTAAGAGCAGCCCAGGGGGAGAGGGCAGCTCAGTGCTCACTTCTTTTTCAGCTTTACTCCCTCCTGGGCCTCTCCCCTCCCCACCTTTTCCCTGCTGATGACTTGAGCTCCAAAGATCGCCTTTATGACTATAAGACTCCCCTGCATTACCCTGTGAGAGCATTTCTTCATGGCTGGGCTGATAATTTATTTAGTTTTTGCTAAGTGTTCCCTTATGGGGAAAGGGAAAGGGGGAGGGGTGAAAAGGAAGATGGGTCGCTGTCTTTGAAAAGCCGACTTATAAATGTTCAGGTACATTCCTTTTTCTGTTGGCTAAGCAGCTTTCCCAGCCAAAAAAATAATCACACTGCAAGCATCTCTCAGGTCTTGGGAGAGCAGACGTATTTTATCTCTCCTTGGTGACGGCTCAGAGCAGCTAATGCTTTTGCATTTTAAGCTTGAATAGATTTTTGTCCAAGGCAGCTATAGTTTGTTACTCCTCCTATAAAAAGTCTTTGCAGCTCTGGAAAACAAAAGGAGACTGCTTCAAGCTAGAAGCCTTCTTCTATCTTGAGTTACTTCAGTGGGTGGGACAGATCTCTTGCTTGGCTACCCAGGAGCCACTCTCAACTCCCAGGGGTGGCCCCATATCCCAGTTCTGGGATGAAATGGAAGGGATGTCTGCCAGGAAATTTTAAGAAAGACAGGTTTTTCTTAATACAAAGAGCCTTTGGAGGAGAAAGCCTGTTTCTCTGACCCATATTAGGTTCTTTTGAATGTAGTGGGGATGGTTGGTACAATAGCAACCACCTTGCAACCGCGAGGTAACAAACCCCAAAACAAAAAGCCAATATTTTCAGAATGTCACAGTAGAAAGATGGGAAGAGCGTGGGCTTTTTTTTTTTTTTTTTAACACAACCTTAAACTGTTCAATCAACTATGAGGCAAATGACTTTGGAACTTCCTGTTAAGTAAGCAATAAATGGGTATGTATTATAAAGCCATTGTCAGTTGGGGTTCCTGTTACTTGCAGCCCAAAGCATTCCGAAGTGATACCCTGGGCCACAGGATTGCTACTGCTATAAGGGAGAGTTCACCTCAATTAAAAAAAAAAATTCTCCTGGACTGATTATTTTCATGACAAATCTAGCACTGGCGAGTGCCAGAGAGTGATGTAGACAACTCAGTGTCCTTAGACCAAGACAAACCAGTAGAGCTTTTCCTCTTGGGCTCAATTTTGTGGCAGCACCTATAAAACTCTTGTGCTGAGTTGTACTTAGGAGTGACACCCGAATCTTGATAGCTATTATGAGGAAATTCCCTGACTTTCATCACCACGTCCTTTATGGGGTTGTTGGTGAAGATGTTATGTTACAGTGTCTTGTGTATGAAGAGCCCCCATTAAGTATTCTCTGGTTTTCATAATAGGCACCATCACTCCATCACCAGGGGGATGAGGGTGGTTTACCTGGCTTTAAGTCATCAGGAGATCTTCACCACTCTCCTGTAAAGCTGTCTCTGATATCCAGGAAGGGGAAATTTAATCTTTATTATTTTTCAGGAGCCATCTTTTGCTGATCTAGTGTCGGTGATACTCTTGTTATATAGATACTCTTGTTATATAGCATCAGAACCCATGTCTCTGACTGTCAGTCCAGTGCTCTTTCCATCATTGGACTTGACTGAGAAGTCTTACCAGAAATAAATTCACAAAGTGGGAATATCCTTCCACTCACTTCTCCACAGCACAGGCAGAAATAGTGAAGGGCAGTTCCCCTGTATGTAGTGGGAGGCATTCCTGATGCCCTGATGTTCAGCAAGCCTGACTTATTAAGAAGGTCTCCAAATCCCACTTTTTATCTCAAAACTCTAACTATGTCTACCAACAGTTTTATTGCGCATCCCCCCCTCCCATTTTTTTTACCACTGCTTTCTCAATGCATCATCTAAAGGTCATGGAGATTGATAAAAATCATAAGATATCACATCGGAAAGATTACATTCCTGTACAGGGATGGGAAAGTAACTTGATGACAGAAGAAATCATTTCTGCAAGGATGACAAGGACTTCATGGTTTCAGAGCAAATAAATATTGCTGGAAACAGCTTACTCAGAGACATATTTTTCATGCAATCTGTAATCCTCATGGTAGTCACTATAATAAGAGCAATATGTTTCCCTATATCTTCTTTATTAAATATTAATAAAAGGAACACTGAATAAGTAATCCGAACCAGATGTCAGCCTTCTCATTGGAGACCCGGATGGGCTCTCAGACATAGTCTTCTGTAGCCTTCTCCACTGCAGCACCCAGTTTCCCTTCCCCCCATAGCCTCTATCTCGAGGAGTGGCACCGACAGTCTCCTAGCTGCACAGCTCATAAACCCGACATCATTTCACAGCCCTCCTTTTCCTCCATTTCGTCCACCAGATCATCAGTCCTACTGCCTAAGTCTTTCTTAAGCATTCCCTTTCCTCCTCTCCACAATGCCACTTCTCACGTCAGGTTTCCATTAGCTCCCACCCACACTACCGCAGAGATCTTCCGGCCTCCCTGTCTCCAGATGTCTGACTTCACTTCTCACGTAATGTCTCTGCTTAGAACTCATGAACAATGGGAGCAGTGTTTCCCAAACTTCTCCACCAAGGCACCCCAAAGGCAGAGAAGCACTTAATGCACATGTTGTCCCAGACGGAGGCACAGTCCATTCTGAGAGACATGCCACATGCTATTCCCTGATATTTTAAAATAATACTTGAAATCTGTGCCTTGTTTTCCAATAGCATGGGTCTGCATCTGGCATTCATGCAAACATGAATGTAGTCAGTCGCACATATTGCTACATGGGGGGCTTTATGCTTAACAACATGGCAAGTACATAGTACAATAAATAATTGTTGTTGAGTGAAGAAATAAAGCAAAGATACGCCTACGTCATCTTTTCCCAGATAAGATACACAAAAAGGAAAGGTTGAAAGCAGCACAATTAATTGCATGTAAGAAAAAACCCTCTGTCAAAGGTCAAGTAGAATTGCCACTCACTGCATTATAAACATGGACTGATTGAGAAATATATTCTTGGTCAGGTGATTTTATGTGACATACTATAAACTAGGGTGAGAAACATGTTCCCTAAGGAGGTAGGGAATGCTTACAAACTGACTTTGTGATGGTTTGAAGCAGAAAAGATCATGTTCTTTTAATCCATACCTGTGGCTCTAGACCTGTTGTAGGTGGAAACTTTGATTAGATTATTTCAGTTGATGCAAGCCCCAGGGTGGGTCTTAGTCCTCTTACTGGAGTGCTTTATAAGAGGATAAAAGACAGAAAAAAGCCCCAGAGAAACAGAGAGAGGAAGCCACTGAAGTTAGAAGCTGAAAGCAATGAATCTCAAGAGTGAAAGACCAGCAGATGTCTCCACGTGCCTTACTATCTGACAGTGGATCCCAAGTTCACTGGTAGCCTGTCTTCAGAGAAGGTATCATCCTGTTGACAGCTAAATTTGAATATTTTCATGACCTTGGACCCATCAACTTGTAAGCTAATAAACCCCCATTCTGGTATATTGCAAACCAAAACAGACTTCAACTGTTTCTGCCAGACTTCAGAATGCAGGCACTGCACCAACCAGCACAGGAGAGGGTTATTTCCAACCTGCATGGACTCTGTCTGGGGTTCCACCTCTTCTCCTTCCCTATTAGTCTTCTTTTTCTCATCCATGGACAGAACAACTTCCAGTTCATAGGAAAACAAGAAGCAGGGGAAGTCGGCTAAAGATGGTCTGCTTGCTTAAGGGAAGGTATAAAAGGAGGAGAAGTAGCAGAATGCTGGTAGCAATGATGCTGCTGGCATTTGTTTCATGCATTATACCAAAGAGGAACCACAATAGCCCCTGAATCTCCAGTTCACTCAGAGAAGCTGGTAAAGAAGTAAAAGAACATCCCTGGGAAGTAGACACACTCTACAGGACCATCTTATATGAATTGAACATTCAAGTAGATACTGGTACAGCAAATGGATCTTCAGGTTAAATCGTAATAATAATAGTGAACACATATTCAGTATGTAGTGTGAGACAACTGTCTTCCTATGGGTTTGACATATAGTAGTAGCACATTTAATCTGCATAAAACCTTTTGGGCACTTACTATTGCTTCATCATGACTATTGTATAGATGGTGAAACTGAGGCATGGAGATAAAATTTTTAAATGACTAGGAGAATCTGACTCTGAAAAAGAAAAAACTTTCAGTGCCCATGTGAACTTGGGACAGAGTATACTCCATCAACCAAATCTACTAGTAAACTTTGAACGTAGATGGGGTCTACCCTTCTTTGAAAGACAAATAAAAATATATTAAAGATAAATTTTAAAAAAGGTGGCCCAGTGCAAAAACTGGAGCATGAGAAGAAAATAGCAATGCTTGGCATATACAAAGGCAGAGAATATGACTGAAAATGATTTCCCACATAACTAAATACATTTAAAATGTAGAAGACATTAGCATAGTGATTAGAAAGTGATGCAAGAAGACATGACCTCTATAAAATAAGACAAAGGAGGCAGGAGAAGGGAACAGACAAAAATAAGGACACAGATGTCAAATATAATGGTAAAAATTATCATTAATGTAATGAAAGGATGTAAAGAAACAAAAAAAATTCCAATAAGAAAATTCAAATGCACAAAGGAGTCAGTAAAGAGAAGGATGAGCACTGCAGAAAATTGAATCAATGAAATTGAGACTAAACTGGAAGAATACATCCACAGTACAAACAGAGGAGAAAAAGATAAGAGAACAAGACTAAAATGCCAGCCAAGGAAGAAAGAAAACAAAGAGCCAACCCAAAGTATTCTGGGCAAAGAGAGGGGTCCCCAAACAATAGGAAAAGTAACAACCAAAGGTAAAATAAATCTGAAAATTGGTGTCTACAAAACAGAAGACTTCACTGAGTTATAAATAAATTTTTAAAGTCCCATATATAAGTTGAATTTCAAGAGGAAATATGCCTATAGAAATTCAAGGGAAAAATAGTTTGGCTTCAGGCTACCTTCCAGGTATGAAATAAACACAAGATAAATGTGCTATATCAATATTCTTTACTTTTTTTTTAAATTCTTGTTATTTTTTGGGTTGGGGGAGCTATATCAATTTTGAGAAAAACAGTTTGCAGATCAAGAGTTCTACTTCAGTTAAGTTATTACTCATACAAAACGCAAAACATAAATCTGTTCTCGGCAAATGTATCACTTCTGTAGTATGGGACTTCCTGAAAACCAAACTGAGAGTTGACTCAAAATCAAGCACTAGAGAATAGAACAATCTTAGATTGAGAGACCAGAGGCAAATATTAAACACATTACATAGTATAAAAATAACTTATATAAATTTGGTTTCAAATTTTAATTAAAATGCACAAACTATTACTGACATAGACTTATGTGATTAACAATAAATTAACAAATATGGAAAAGTGGAAAAGGGCCAAGGGAAATAAAACACCAAATTCCTTACTATACTAGAGGGAGTCAGAAGATATTTTAAACTTTGATTCTTACAGAACTACAAGTGAAAGTGTTTGATTAAACAGCCTATATCGAAAATTGTGTTAACAAAATAGCAACCAGTGCATGTACAGAATCTGTAAAAGTAGCCTACGCAAAAAAGCTTACATAACCACAGAATTCACAGGGAGCTCTTAAAGAGACAGTAGGTAATTTCGCAGAATTATTTGCCCACAGAATTTTGCAAACAGTGAAGAGTAGAATATTCTATAAGTTATTTTAAAGATTGTTCTACAAAAAGTCCTCAAAGTTAACTTCTTAAGGATTAGATGGCATGTGCATTATGTGGTCCCCATTCATTTGGACAATTGACCTCTCTGGATGAAGTTTTTACTTCTCACTGTGCAATTTTACCCCACACTCAAGAGAGCAAACACCTCTCTGGTCCTTCCAGGCAAGGTAGGCAGGAGCCCCCCTGGCTGCTCTAGACCTTTCTGCTGGGCAAGCTCCCCATCAAATGCAAGCAGCTCTCCAGACAACAACTGCACCACTTGTGAAGAGGACAACTCAGTCTTGAATACCACCTCTAATTGTAGGGACACCTTCTCAGGAAAGGAAATGTTTGAGAAGTTCTAAGGAAGTTCAAGGAAATGTGCAAGAACAGGAACCAAACACCATGCTCTAACTTCTCTAACACGCCCCCCACTTTACCCTCCTGGCATCGAGATCCATAGCGAACCAACTAGGAATCAGGAAATGATTTTGACTTACACTGGGACTGGCTTCCAAATTACTGAGAAGATAAGAACACCTAAAATACAGCTTATACTGCAAAAGAGAAAGAGATTAGCACAAACCAGAAAGCATAAAACCAGCTAATAGAATAAAGGGGGGAAAAACTATCTTATAAAAATGAAAAAGAAAGTGGCACAGATCCAAAGAGCGTAAAATGAGATAATAGAATAAGGAAAAATAAAAGTTACCCAGTTTAAAGGAAAATACACTCAAATTGATTTGAGGAACAATATCTACTTAACTTTGCTCCATTCAGTGAATGTTCTGAGTTCATAAAGAATTCCGCTGTAGCAGAGAAAATCTTTTTGGTTACAGAGGTCTCCATAGCAGAGAGAATCTCTTCAGTTACAGAGATCTTTTGCAAGGATACACAGCAACATGAGGGTGGAATGGGAAGTTCATTCACCCCTACAGTTATTCTGGGTCCTAGTATTTCCAGAGAAGTCGCTTTGTATCATCTGAGACAAAAATCTGAGATCTCAGGATCCAATTTTATAACACATCATGAAATAAAAGACAGTCAGGAAATTTTGTATTACAAATGAAAAAGTGTAAAACAATACAAATTAACCCCTTCCACTCAAAAAAACAACTGTTGCAGATACTAATATAAATAAATAAAAATCTAATGCTGGTGGGAGATTTTAAGACATGCACACATGTATATCAGGCTATGACAGGTAAAGAAAATAAGACATAAATTAGAACTAAAAGGATTTTGAAAGTAAATTATTAAACATGATACTAATTTTCTTGGCAAAATGATTGTGAAGTCCAACTAAAAGAGTAAATAATTTAAAATAGCTAACAGATTTGTAAAATAGTAATGAGGAGAAACACGCCCAAATATTAAAACAAATCATAAAGCTGCACTTATCTAAAGAGTGTGGAGTTAGTACAAGACTCAAATATAGATTAATGTCATAAAACAGATGGCACTGAAAAGACCACATATGTCTAATAATTATATTCCTTTACGATTAAAAGTAGCAAATATATCAACTATATAAACATTAACATTAATATTAAAAAGTAATATATAGGAAAGGAAGAAATAGACAATACAATGAATGACAATGGAGAAAGATGACTAAGTCAATCAAAGAAAATAGCTGAAACAGTTATTCCTTTTGGTGTCGAGTTCTTTCATTGATTTATGTCTCATATGGGGAAACTTATGTTTATTGAGTGCCTGCTTTTGACTATGCACTATGCTAGAACTTAATAACCATAGTACAAAAAAACTTTTCAGCATCAATAAATCCTACTGAACTGTATTTCCTGTATACTCAGATTCATTATAGTTGCTGAGTTAATGAGTAATCCCAAAAATCTCAGTGACTCAACAAATGTAAATTCATGTTTTATTACTATTAGAGTATATTGAACAATCAGGTGTAGAGTAGAAGGTCTTATATGTGGTGATTTGAGGATCCTGGTGCCTTCCATTTTGAAGTTCCAACCATCCCCTATGGCCTCGTTGAAGACTTCCACTGGAATCAGCTTTCAGTGAGCCAACAAAGAAAAAAGAGAGGAGGAACTAGGATGCCTGAAGGAAATGATGTGCATCATTTCCATCCACATTTTGCTGGCCAGAACTAGAATCACAAAAGTGCTAACTGCCTTTGGGGGAGGCTGGGAAATGTTGTTTTCCCAGAAAGAGAAGTGCCAGTGCAGTCTGGCCAGTCTCTGCCATACCTCCTGCGCTGGTTTGAAAGTATTGTGTACCCCAGAAAAACCATGTCCCCTGATTTAACATTGCAGGGCAGAAACCTTTTGATCAGACAATTTCCACATTTGGA
The DNA here is from genome assembly GCA_004026745.1 of Myrmecophaga tridactyla. Taxonomy (NCBI): domain Eukaryota; kingdom Metazoa; phylum Chordata; class Mammalia; order Pilosa; family Myrmecophagidae; genus Myrmecophaga; species Myrmecophaga tridactyla. Next base: position 39,258 of record PVIY010017320.1, read on the forward strand.
GATGTAGAGCTCCCAGCTCCCAGCTATGGGTGTGGCCTTTTAATTAGATTATTTCTGCAAAGATGTGGCGCTCCCAACTGTGGGTATGGCCCTTCGGTTAGATGGAGAGGTGACTGTGCTCATTCAAGGCAGATTTTAATTAGTTTACTGGAGTCCTTTAAGAGAGGAAACATTTTGGAGAAAGCTCTGAAAGAAGTAGACTGCTTGGAGAGCAGTTGATTCAGAGCTGACAGAGACACAGATGTTTGGAGATGCTTGGCATGCTGAGAAAGAAGATGCCTAGGCATAGGCAGAGCCCAGCAGACATTGCCATGTGCCCTCCCATGAGATGCTAAACAAGCCAGAATCCAGAGTTGTGTCCCAGAGGAGCTAAGTGAAGGCCCACAGATGCTTAGATAGGCAACCACTGGCATCAGAAGCTGGAAGCAACAGAACCGGGAACAAGGATCAGCAGACACTAACCATATGACTTCCCAGATCATCCTTCCTTGAGCAAAGATATCATTCTCTGGATGCCTTAGTTAGAACATATTTATGGCCTTAGAACTGCAAACTTGTAACTTATTAAATTCCCTTATAAAATCCATTCCAATTCTGGTATATTGCTTTCCGGCAGCATTAGCAAACTAAAACACTTCCCTACTAAACTAAACAGCATTCTCTGTTCCAGATGTCATGGATCAGCTTTGGTTTCAAAGAAGCTGTATGTTTTCCTAAGGTCATAGTGAGTTAATTTTTTTTGAAAGCCTTACTTTGTTGAGTGATAGAATAATTTCCTTTTATTTGCTTAACCATAGACATTTTCCTTTGTGTATGAAAAACATAGAGTTTTATTGTAAGGCATGGTTAGAAACCATGTCAGGGTAACCTTACTGCAATTTGCAAACACAAATATTAGTTCTAGCAGGAAGTGGAAAGAATCGGAAAGGGCAAGACCCAGGTTTAGAACCTCTCTGGGTCTACAAGAAGAGATGGTTTGGGGATAGGTTTGCATCTACTGAGGAAGTCTAGCTCATTTCCCATCCCAACCTCTTTCCTGGGTATCTCCCTGAAATGCCAAAGCTGAAAAGCTAAAAAAAAAAAAAAAAAAAAAAAAAAGAAGAAGAAGAAAGAATGAACAAAGAAGCAAAACCTACATTTCTAAGACTTCTTTATATTTAGGGTTCCAATCATGGTGTAGGCTCTGTCACAGTAGGAACAACTTATATGGCAAGGAGAGAGAGTGTAAGAGAACACAACATGAGGTAAGGGTTTGACTCTGAGAGTTTAGATTGCCTAATAGTCCCCTGGCCGAGGCTACCAGGCCCCCTTGGGCAGTTGGGAAGGAGATCCTGGGTCTAACTTCTTGCCCCAGGTAGTAGTTTGCATGGCGCTGTCTAGCTAGAGCAATCCTCTAAGGTGGCTGAGTGTTTTCTGGCTCCTCTGTTCTTGGCCATTTGCCTCCAAGCTCAATACCCTGAATGGCCCAGGGACTCTATGAGCTACCTAACATCAGGTAGTAAACAGCTTTCTACTTCAACCAGGTCAAGTGGACTGTGTTGTCTGCCACTAAAAAAAAGAACCTTTAACAATCCAAAGGTATCTGTGCTGGTGCTTCAAGTCCTCAGCTTGCTTGGCACAAGAGGTTTGGAGATGTCTTGGCAGAGGGAGAGGTCCAAGTGGATGAGTTTCGGGACACTCCTGCCAACCTACAAGGCCTGTGGGGAATTCAGATGTCCCCTTGGGCCCTGGTGGAAAGAAGTAGAAGTGCTCATGGGACTAATGGTCTGCCAGAGGTCTGGGGTTAGAACCAGGAGGTTGAAGGGTAGAGGACCTTTGAAACTAAAGACAAGGGCAAGGTCCAAGGGCACATGCAAGATGCCCAGGGAACAGACAAGATAGCCTGGAACTCAGTGAAAGGGACAGGGGCCTTATTTTGTGGACCGCAATGCCAAGGACCCTTGCCCCTGAGCCAGATGAAAGCTGGGAAGAAGGAGGAAAAAGACTATTTAGCTTCTCCCCACCCCTGCAAAGGAACTATAGATGACACAAGATAACAATTCTTGAACCTGGCTGAAAAGAATAACAGTATGTAATAAAAATAAATTATAGTTCTTTATCCACCATAGGGAGACTGAGGGTTTAAACAAATTTGAATTCAATTACTGAAGATTGTTGCTATTTGTGAACCTCTGAATCACAGTGTGAAATTTCAACCTACATCCTGGATTCTCTCACTGGTCTTCACAATGAGCCTGAATAAGTATTATTAGATGCAAAAAAACATCAAGTGTTAAAAGATGAGGTAAAAATCACACAGACTTGAGCAGGACCAGTACTCAAAGCCCAAGACAGGCCAATCTGGTTGCTCTCCATGTTTGTCCCACCACTACATGTAATTCTGAATTATTAAAAGCAAAATAATAGAAAAAAATCTCAGGTTATTGATGAATGGTCCCCATTCAGCTTTCAAAAGTGATTGCCTTATTATTGGGGTATATTACTTATGCTGTGGGAAGAAAATGCCACAATCTCTTGACCATAATCCACCAGCTTGATCCCTGATTCTCAGGCCCACAATTGTGGAAAACAACTCTATTGGAGTAATCAGGATTGCCATGGCCTGGCAGAGAGGAAAAGGCTAGTGTTTCTGGCGATCTGAAGAATGGACTTCTAGGAGGATAGGAAATCTGGCCATGGATTTCAAGAAAGGAGATGATGGATTAGAAGGAGAGCCAACTGGTATAGTTCATAGAGCATTGAAAACATCATATATATAGCCATAAGCCCCGAAATTGTAAGTCTCTTGAGTTCTTAGCTGTGTTTCCATTAGTGAGCATCACGCAAAATAATAATGATAATAATAATAATAAGGCTTCCTTGGTCAGTTAGGGTTAGGAAACACTGGGTTAAGTAAACCAGATTTCCAAAACTATAGATTTTTAATAATTTATGTACACTGATAATATCAAGAGGTGGATGATACCGTGTATGGTGTTTTCCAAAATTATTTGACCATGGACTCTTATCCTCAAATTGTCTCTTGGGGTTAAAAGGTCACATATATCCCTGTGCTCACAGCTTCTACAGATGCATGAAAAAAACCCCACAGTTTTGTCCTAGTTGTACCAGCAACCTAGAAATGATAAAGACCTCAGGTTCAACTCCTGAAAAACCAAAATCCAAGAAAACCTGGATACTTAACCATATTCAGATCATTCATGATACCAGATGATCTTTACAATGACAAGGTTTGCACAAATTCAGAACCTGAAATGCTTTGATCAGGATGTATCCTATGTTTCTTGCAAGCAACTCACTGCTACTTCAGTTAGGTGAGCTAGTCATGACAATTTCAGCTAATTAGTGGCTAAACCATTCTGTGCACTTTTTAAAAATCTGTTTATTTTTCTCTCATTTGTTAGAGAGAAAAATTAGAGAGAGCATTGTTTTGTCTGTTATACTTAGGAAGTAGAGATACCAGGAAATGTTATGATATGAAGCTGCACTTTCTAAGCTAGGAATTTTTACTATTGAATTAAAAACTCATTGTTTTGAACCCACATAATCTGTCAGCTCGAGTTACATCTCTTGTCCTGTGGCAATTTACACCTGCTATATTCGCCAAATTTTCATATCCTGGGGTTGACTCTCATGTGTATAATTTGTTATATGGATTCTGTATCTTGCCTGATTGTCTAATTTTCCAAACTCACTACCATATCCTTTCATTAGGGTCTAAAGTATAAAGCAAACAGATGCAACTGTTTCCTCTCAAGGAGAAAGGCCTGAAATGAAATGGAGAAATGCAATTGCTTTCTTGGTTTTCCTCACAGAGGACGTGAGAGGTATGCAGAGATAGTTCTTTTTTTAAATATTCATCAAAGACCTTGGAACCCTGAGTCTCATTCCACAATGTCTAGAAGATTTATGAAACTGGAAGCTCTCCTCTGCTCAGGTTTCCTGAAGGGCTCTGTTCTGAGTGGTCAGGAGAGAAGGAAATGTAAATTCTACACATACCAAATGGCTCGGACCCCTTACATTGTTAAATTACGTGGGTGGTTGGTTAATTGCATCCTGGTAGCATTTACCTCTTTTTTTAAGAATGATTGAAGCTAAGAAAATTTGAACTGAACTTCTAGGCTTCAAGTGAAAGTAAAAGAAAATTTGAAAATGATTTGTAAACAACACCCTGCTTTCTGAAGAGGATGTCTAAAGATATTCGATTTAATCTAGCAGGTATGTCTAGGTGCCCCAGGCTCTTGGGAGCTGTGGTGGGGCTGTGGAAGGCTGGGTAAGGGGAGACATTGCTCTAGTCTTACAGTGCTTCTAGTCTAGAAGAAATAACAAGACTTAGCATAAAGAATAATCAGAGCTCAATACAAAACTGTAAAAGCCAGTGCTCAAGAGGGTGGAGCTAACCAGTGCCAAGTGGAGAAGGAAAAGGAAACCATGTGAACTGGTATGAGGTGGTTTGATGAGGCGGATGCTTGGCAGAAATAAGCAGTGAGGTCATTCCATGGCAAGGGAGGAGAACAACAGCAAGGGAGGAGAGGAGGAAATCCTACTCTACCATTGATTCTCCCCCAAAACATACCAGCCACACCTATTCTAGACCCAAATGCCACAAAATCCCACGTCACCACTGAAGCACAGCTCTTTCTTTATTTGCAAATGCTAGAATTTTGGATTTTATTCCCCAGGTTTCTAAGGAAACAGCTTCATAGGCCCTCTGTCAAATATGGGTGACATCAGAGAAGTCACTTGGCCCAGTAGTCTCTAACTTGACCCATTCCTATAGCACTATTTCACCTTTTTCATAATCCATCAGGGGAGGGATCCCCAACAAACAGATTGGACCACATGCTCAGATGGTCAGACAGAGATTCTCTGATGACCAGGCAAAGATTTTTCCCCAAACTTTCCTCCAACTGGTAATATGCAAAAGATGAAGGGACCCTGCTTTGGTTTGCTAAAGCTGCTGGAATGCAATATACCAGAAATGGGTTGGTTTTGACAATGGGGGGTTATTAACCTACAATTTGTAATTCTTAAGCCATGAAAACATCCAACTCAAGGCATCATCAGGACGATACCAGGATTTAGAAGACAGGCTGCTTGCATTTGGGACATGTCTTTCACGTGGGAAGGCACATGGTCAACGTCTGTTGGTTCTTCTCTCCCCAGTTTCATTGTTTTCAGCTCCTGGTTCCAGTGGCTTCCTCTCTGAATGTCTGTGGGTCCTCTCAGTATCTCCAGGGATTTTCTCTATGAACTTTCTAATTTCATCTTTTAGCTGCTCTGGGGCTTCTCTGAAATCTCTGGGCTCTTTCTGTGTATCCTTTATCTTCTTATAAAGGACTCCAGTAAGGGAATTAAGACCCATCCTGAAAGAGGTAGGTCACATCTCAATTGAAATAACCTAATCAAAAGGTCCTGCCCACAATAGGTCTGCACTCACAAGAATGGATTAAAAAGAACATGGCCTTTTCTAGAGTACATAATGGCTTCAAACCACCACACCTGCCCACGAAGGGCCAGCCAGCACCTACTACCACCTTGGATGACTAAGCTAGGGCCAACTAAACAAGCAGTGAACAAGCCAATGAACCCAAAATGGCTGCCCCTTCCCCTGAGAGTGAGGAACTTTGCAGAACACTGCCTCAAGGAGGGGTGTGTGGGCTGAAATTTGGTCAGAGAGAAAAGTTTTCATTGCAAGTGATTCCACCCGGTCCTTACACTGAATATCCTTCCTCTAGTCCTCCCTCACAAAATCATCTCTTTTCGGAGGGTGCTATGCCCCCAAGGTGGGATTGTAGTGGCCACACTAGGCAAAGCAGCCATTTTCTGGCCTTGATAAAAACCAGACCAGCTCTTCCTGAAATGCATGTCTCTCCGTTGGCCTCCAGGGGTTGATTTTCATTAGGAAAGGAGTCATTTAAAAAGCTCAGGACCATGAGGCCATGTTCTGACCTCTACCTGGTGTAGGGAAAATAGCAGACAACAGGGCTATTTTCTGACAAAGCCTGCCTCCTTGGGGCAGCCAAGGAGAAGGATGGACATAGCTCCTTGGGAAGGCCCCGGGTCTCTGCTGGGCTTCCCTCTCCCTCTCTCCCACTGTCTCAGCAGTCTTGCTATGCAGCAGAGCTCACTGTAGACCAGCAGAGCCCCCCATCCCAGCAGCACCATATGGGACATGCCTCAGGCTTCCTGTGCCCACCTCTGCGGGCGGCATGAGGTCGGGCCACATATGTTTGCTTCCCCGTCCTTGCCCAAGGTAATTATCCTTACAGAAAAGAAAGAGTGGAAAGCAATCAGGTGGGGGGGGCATGAGAGGAAGAGGTAAGGTACAGCACCTTCTAGCCTGAGGAGGCTTCCTGGCCTTAGAAGTAAACTAACCAGAGAAAAATAAATGCATCCTCCATTAGCACTCTCTGTCCCATTGGGGTTGACCCATTGTGTATCGCGCCATTTCCTCTCTGCCCAATTGGTTGTCTAAGGGCATGACTCCCTTAGATGAGGCCTCCAGTTTCAGAAATCAAACACAGCAAAACATTTAAACCTTGGAGATGCCATCTGCCCATGGTTTTGGCCTTGGGTTTCTGGGGGTCCCAGAAAGTCCAGTAAGAGCTTCTGAGGTAGGAGACGAGAGGCCCACAGAGGAGACCAGACGCTTTATGCATTTTAATTGGAGGGTTCCTAGGATTCTATTTTTTAAGCTTCCTTATGTTTGTTTGGTTTAAAGTCTGAAAAGCACTGCTCTCACCCAACCATTTCCGTGTGCAAATAGAAGTTTCAGAGAGATCTAATGCCCTCCTGGGATCACACAGTCAGGGTAAGCGCATGGGCCACCTTGGAAGAAGGGAACTGTAAAACAGAACCAGGTTAGAGGGTGCCTTTTCCCGTGCTTGTCCCCTCCCGCCCACGCTGTCCCTGCACCTCCCTCACCTTCCCTGTCAACATATTCGCCATCCCCTAACTCAGGGAGGAGCCAAGCCGTCTCTGCAAAAGCAAAACAAAACGCCAGTGAGCAATTACTGTAGACACAGTGCAGAAGAGCTCATGGAAAGGTTGCGGGGTAAATGATAAAGGCTTCTGCTCGACCAGGAACTTGGCTGCTGGAAGTCCAGTGAGATGAGTTCTAATGGGCAAAGTAAATTATTTTCTCTTCTACCGAAGCACAGTTTTCCATCGTTTCCTTCTCTTGACATGTACAGTAGAAAGAAGAGAGGAGAAGGGCAAGGAGAAAAAGAAGAGGGGGGAGAATGGAAAAAAAAAAACCACTTAGACTTTTAATGGAGGCTCATTTTGGTAAAGCACCCCAACGTCCCTCTGGGCCTGGAGAATTAAATGCTGTCATTCAGATCTGAAAGCAGAGTCGTCCAGTTTGCAGACACCTGTCATAATTAAACTAATGGCTCTGAAAATGTGCCTTGATATTAAATCTATCTTCCACCGAGGAGCAGAGCTGATTAAAACCGCCATTTGACAGTTAATGATGAACCTCCTCCTTGCTGAGCTGTGTGAGTGGAGCAGACCCCTGTCAGCTGTCATCTCCCTCCTTTCTCCAGCATGGAGCCACTCCTTCCTTCCTTCTTCCCTCAATGCTAGCACAATCCCCATGCCCCTTCCACTTTCTCTCTTACAGAAGCTGGGTTTGCTGTCTTTCCCCTCACCTTCTGCAGGCCACACTCTGCTAATGAAAGAACAGGCATTCTCAGCAGAGAAGGGACAACTTATGTTTGGTAAGCACAGGTGAGCCCAGCAAACTGCTTGCAGTAGGACCAGAGGTAGAGGCCTGGCCAGCTTTGCTGCCTCTTCCCTGGAATACTGAATTTCTAGCCACATCCATGGGAGAGGCTGAACTCCACCCTGTCATGAAGTCAGAGAATCTCTGAAGTTTTCAATAGATTGCTAAATTGACTACCTTTTCCTCCGATCAGATTTTGGGGCCAAACTTCACATAGACTACTCTACAAATAGAACTGTCCCTTGGGAAAGCAACATGCTCTGAACTGATTACTTGGGAATCTAGCTGTTCACTTTATTACACAGCTGCTCTCTCCAACAAGAGGCCTTTGGCACCAGACCCCTCAGAGGGAGAAGTTAGGAAGCTGCAGATCAAACCTTCTGCTCTTTGTGATTTGGTGTCTCCTCCAAACATGAGGGGTTATGGAATTGCCTCAAAGGGCTCTTCTACCTCTGATGGTCCGAAATTTTGTCTCAATAGGAAGATGTCCTTATTTCCTGATTAGGTGTCATCCATCGTTGAGTTTATTTATCGTTCCTGGAAGATGCTTCGTTTCTACAGCCTTCATTCTTCTCAGCACAGCATGGAGATTCTCAGAACCACTGGTGACCTCAATGTTTCCTCCCTTCTTAAACCCTAGCCTGGCAGACCTTGATGCCCAAATAGAAGTCAGCAGTGGAAAGTGTGCAGAATGGTAAGACTTTGCATCCCTGCCCTTACTTGGCCTGGTACAAAGATCCCAGGAGAGGTGATTTAGGCTGCGTCCTTTTCTTGACCCTTCAACACTCCCATAAAGCCCAGCTTTACCTTCCAACACCTCCCTCTGCATCCCCCCTGCCTGGGGCCCTGTGAGTGCTGCTTATACCCCTGGTGCCCCGAAATCTCAAAGGTGGCCGGAGACGTCTAGATGAAGAAGGAGCTCCCCCTCATCCCCTGGCCCCTCTATTCATAAGTGGAGCAACCCTATCCAGGGACCCTGACGGAACCAGCACCAAGCAATCCACATCATTACACCAAATTATGAACCCCTCAATTATCTGTGCATCCATGCAAAACTCAGTTGATGGCTTGCTTAATTGTTTGATGGACTGGTTCATCTCCTTCATTCTTTTCAGAGCACTCTCAAGCATTTCCTTTGATTCTTACACCGTTCATGCCAGCTGAGCATTATTTCATTTCAGAAATGAGTGAACTAGGTAAAACAGCTTCTCCAAAGTCCCAGGACCAGCTGTTGGCAGAGCTGGGACTAGAACCCTCATGGCCTAACATCCTAGCATGGGCCATCCTACATTTACTGGGTTCCAAGTCCTTTATTAGGGATTTATAATAAAGTATTTCCATGGAGAGCCACTGATTTCTGAAGCATAGAGTAGCTTTCTCACAATCTTACCACCGTAAATCTGTATGGCAGGGCTTTTATTATTATTATTATTATTATTATTTGTAATCTGTTTCTATATTAATTTGCTTATTGGGTCCTTTTTTTTTCTTTTTTCTTTTCTTTCATGAGAGGCTCTGGGAATCAAACCCAGGTCTCTGGCATGGCAGGTGAGAACTCTGCCCCTGAGCCACCACTGCACTGCCCTATTGGACCCTCTTAAAATCCCTATTTTTTTCTGTTATGTTTGCATATGGCTTGAGAGTATTATTAAGGGTTTTATTTTCTTCTTCCTCTACGGCTTCATTTCTTCTTTCTGCTTCTACAAAAATTTGCCATTCATTGGGGTAGATGAATATTAAATAGATGATCCAGAGAGAGAGAGAGAGAAAAGAGGCGCTGAATAAGGCAGGCAAGGACAAAGAGTGATATAGAGTGATAGGGAAAGGGAGTAAAGATTCAGAAAGAAAGACAACTAGGACAAAGGGAATTAGAGAAAGAGGAGGGAATCAGATGACAGAAAGACAGAGAAAGATAGAAACATCAGGATGAGAGCTCTCTGTCCTTGGGTCCCCCAGACTCCCTGAGGTCACATTCTCTTGCACAACATCCATGCATGCACGCATGCACACACACACGTACACACCTGCCCAGGCTGTCACGTTTTAGAACACCATTAGGACAGTGACACCCAGCTGAAGGAATCCCCTGTCCTGTGACCCGGGCTGACACTCCTGTCTGAACCCTCCCCTTCAGAGGCGGACCCTCTCTCTCTTAAGTGACAGAGGCTCTGTCTCTCTGGCCCAAGCGGGGCCTCTAATTGTACCAAGCAGCCATGCCACGGATGCCTGGGCCGCCGCATGTCTCTCACTATCATTAGCTTTCTTACCAGGCTCTGAAGCCTTACGCTGCCACAACAGTAATTACCAAGAGATTAGGCAGGCATTAAGCACTCCTTAATTTGACACATTGCAATGATCTCCATTCAGCCTTTCTGCTCCAATAACTCTCAACAAATATTTCGGAGGCTACCAAAATAAACAGAAGCGTTGTGTTTGCACAGCTGAGGTCCTCTTCCTCCTTCTCTAAATGCCACCAATTCCAGGTAGGGGGTGGGGTGGGGGCAGGGTGGAGTGGGGTGAGGAGAGACGGAGAGGAGTTCCGCCTGCACAAGAATGCCTGGAAACAACCTGAAAACCCAAGTTCAACTAGTGGGAAGAAATAAGTCAAAAGCTAACATAGGGCGGGCCACTATGGATGATGATTTAATAGGGGCCCATTTTTTATGCAAGAACTTGTACAAGACCATTGTAAGGGG
>PVIY010017321.1:0-49696 GCA_004026745.1 Myrmecophaga tridactyla
TCCTATACTGGAGGACACCAGAAAGGGCATCCATCAGTCCTGTGGCGATGGCTATCTTCTTTCCTTGGGCTATAAATGCTATATAAATCCTCATCCAGGAAGACTTCTGTAAAAGAGCAAAAAAAAATCTAAGAAAGTAAAAGTCAACAAGAACTCACAAGAGGAAGAAAAAGGCGAGGGATATGTAAATGACAAAGTAAATAGCTTTGACAAGTGGCTGAGGGCCTTTTACTCATCTTTACAGGAGACGCAACAACAGTGGTATCTGAATATCTGAAATACTAAAATATTTAAAGTCTAATGAGAAAACAAGAAAACTAGCAGCTATGTTGTCAGGAAATTGCAAACTATTGGCTATTAAAATAAATATTAGGTGAATGAATAGAGCTAGATAACTAGGAGACTTATTTTCAATTACAGGAATTTATTGAACTGACTCCATGAAATCCATTCTTGAAACATTCCCGAAAATAGACATCACCAACCCCTCTCCACCTACTTAAAAATTAGCAAGGCTTTTGTGAAGAGCAAAGCACGCCTGTCTGAGGTGCATCGCTGCCAACCCGTTCTGCCTTATGAGAGAAACAAGGATAACTGGGGGGGATTCTACGGGTTCCTCAAGCAGCTCAGCAGTTCGAAAATGCTTTCTTTCTTTCTTTCAGGATAGTCTTTTGGTTTTGCAGACAAATTCAAGGCTGCCGTGATGACTGGGCACACAGTGGAGTAAATGTGACCCCTTAGTTTTGCCCCTAAATTGTATGAGGAGTGAGGGTGGAAATAGTCCTACTATTATGAAAATAGTCCTACTACTAGATTCTCTGTGTTAAGAGAATTCAGAGGACAGCGTAAACAGTGTTTTGGTGTTCCCCTCAAGTTATTAATCAGCCCATACTCTGTCAATTTTGTGTGAACATGAGGGAGTACTTACTCTCCCCTCATCTAAGCCCATGCCCAGACTGATGGTCCCTTAGTTAACAGGTTCTTTTTCTCTTTGGTACCAATCAAAAGCAGTGGGTTCTCTGCCCGATGTACCTAACAGCCAATCTATGAAACCGGGGTTTCAAAGAGAGAAAGAGTTTATTGCTAATGTGAAACTGGAGAGCAGATGACCTATTGGTGTAAAGATGTCTCCTTGAACTGCAGTAACTCTGATAGTTTTATAGCATCAAAAGATGGGCAGGTTTTGGGGGTGTGATGATGGCTCAGTGGCAGAATTTTTTGCCTGTCATATCAGAGACCCAGGTTCGATTCCCAGTGCCTGCCCATGCAAAAAAAAAAAAGGACATGTTTTAGGATAATGAGTATACTGGCTCAAGATGACGAGGTTAGAAATGATTTAATTATTAAGTATGTGCACATTGATTACATGCTAGCTTTGTCTAGTAAGATAGTTTAAGAATTGGGGAGGGTTAGTTCTAGGTTGACTGAACTTCCTTCATTAATAAACATTAGGGAATGTCTTCATGATCTTAAGACTCTAAGGTTATAAAATAGTATAAGGAATTATAAGCAGGGCCATTCAAGAGATTTTTACAATCACAAGGTTTTATAGTTATATGATCAATGCAGCTGGGTTACAGTTCAGTAATTTCAGGTATTTTCTTTTGACTATTTTACAATATATGGGAAAGTATGAAAAGCATCTATATAATGATTCAGTAATCATAATTATTGTAATTCTTAACTCTCAGTTACAATTTCTTCCTCTTGTTTGTCCATTTCCTCAATCTTGAAGGATATCTGGGCAATGACCATTCTAATTTCTTCATGCTGAAGAGGGGTGTCAACATTAGGAGGTAGAGGAATGAAAACTGGTTGTCATTCTTGGAGATCCTAGTACCTCTGGATTTTGGGGTTTAACTGGCATAGAAACAATCCGGAGCTTTAAGTCTCTGAAAAATAAACATAAGTAAAAATTTTTATAGAGTCTTAGAGCCCAGGGCATTTTTTTAAACTTTTTTTTATTGCATAATATATATATACAAAGCAAAGAAAGAAAAAAGCATAGTTTTCAAAACACTCTTCAACAAGTAGTTATAGGACAGAGCCCAGAGTTTGTCATAGGCACCATACCATCATCCCAGATTTTTCCTTCTAGCTGCTCCAGAATATAGGAAGTAGAAGGAATAAATACTTTTTTATCATCGCAATCAACTTTTTTTCCTTTTTTTGTGAAAAATAACACATATACAGAAAAGCAATAAGTTTCAAAGCACAACACAATAATTAGTTGTAGAACAGATTTCAGAGTTTGGTATGGGCTACAATTTCACAATTTTAGGTTTTTACTTTTAGCTGCTCTGAGACACTGGAGACTAAAAGAAATATCAATTTAATAATTCAGCAGTCATATTCATTTGTCAAACTCTACCTTCTCTGTATAACTCCACCATCTCCTTTGATCTTTCTATCCCTCTCTTTAGGGCTATGACCGTTCTTTTTTATGTTGGAAGGGGCTGTCAATAAATATGGGGTAGTGGGATGGAACCAGGTGATGTTCTGGAGAGGCTTGACCCTCTCCGTTTCAGGACTCATCTTGTCCAGGGACCCATCTGGACATTGTAGGTTTCTGGATAGTTAACCTAGTGCATGGAAACTTAGTAGAATCTTATATATTGCCCTAGATGTTCTTTAGGATTGGCTGGAATGGTTTGGGTTGGGGTTTGGCAAGTTATGATAGGTAGCAATGTCTAACTGAAGTTTGCCTAAGAGTGACCACCAGAGTAGCCTCTATACTCTATTTGAATTTTCTCAGCCACTGATACTTTATTAGTTACACTTCTTTCCCCCACTTTTGGTCAGGATGAAATTGTTGATTCCATGGTGTCAAGGCTGACTCATCCCTGGGAATCATCTCCCATGTCACCAGAGATTCTTTCACCCCTGGATGTCATGTCCCACATAGAGGGGAGGACAATGATTTCACTTACAGAATTGAACTTAGAGCGAGTGAGGCTACATCTGAGCAACAAAAGAGGTCCTCCAGAAGTAACTCTTAGGCATACCATCATAAGCTTCACAAGAGTAAACCTCAAAATTTGGGTATCCCTAATGTATCAGGGGATTCCCTGATAGTAAATGTTTCACCCATCCCTCAAGTGACTTTGCTGATACTTTTTGCTTATCTGCTTAATATATTCTAGGATGTATCTGGGCATCACATTAAGCTGTACAGGATTAAATGCCCTCATTCTTATTATGGGATCCCTGTGTTTTAATTGTTCAACTGAGCTGTGCAGACAGTTTGAATTAGATTATGTGCTGCAGAAAATTTAGGTTCTGGACAAAATAAATCTTTCTTCCTTTGGTCTCAAAGAATAGGTATGGTTCTAAAATATAGGTGATGCCTTCCTTACCCTTGTGTTCTGAATTACCTTAATCCTGACCTGATTAGCTTCATTCTTATCTCTAAATAACAGGTTATAGATATATAAAACATTTTCTCAAAATCCAGAAATAATAATTACCGCTCTAGACTCATTGTGTCTGCTGTAAGTGCTTACAATTTAGGCCCGTTTTCTTATAAGCATTTTCGAAAGGATACTATACAATAATTGTTTTTTCATTTCTTTTTTATTTTGCCTCACCAAATGTCCCACAGGTTCATTCACATCATTGCATGCCTCACAACTTCACTCCTTTTTGTAGCAGCACAATATTCAATCATATGTATACACCATCGTTTGCCAATCTACTTCTCAGTCAGTGCATCCTTCAGCCACCTGTATTCATTAGGCATCTTGTATAAAGCCCAAAGTCCACAGTTGATCAACACTGCCAATTTTAGATAATTTCATTGTTCCCAAGAGAAAGATAACGAATAAACACACCTTCACCAAATAGGAAATCTATACCTCCCCTTAATTCTTGTCCCTTACCCTGTTATTTAACTCTACTGTCGCTACGGTAGTGCTGATGCTTTCCTGTTAAACATAGCCCATAGGATGCAACAGCAGTTTTCCCCCAGTACCCTGGACTTACAAACTCTTTGTATACGAATCATACCTTTGAAATAGTTCTTGCAAAGAACTTATTTATATTTCTAGTGTTAATCACTGGGACTCATAAGTCCATACACCCCTTTCAAACACGTTCACCTTCAATATAGTAATATTACTTATAGACCCACTAGAGAACCACCTTCACTTCTATCTATTCTCGTACATTTGAGTTCGACCTCATTAGCTAACTGTTCACCCATCTCTAGCTTCTAGTATCTCTAAGTCCCCTATATTCTGTATTATAAGCTTCTGATTTTACCTTTACCATGGTCGTAAAAGTGGAATCAAACAATATCCATCCTTTTCTATCTGGCTTATTTCACTCAGCATTACGTCCTCAAGGCTCAACCATCTTGTCATATGCTTCAGGATGCCATTTCATCTTACTGCTGCATAATATTCCATCATATATATATGTTAATCCATCTTGTTAATCCACTCATCTGTTGATTGGCATCTGTATTGCTCCCATCTTTTGGTGATTGTGAATACTGCTACTATGGACATCGGTGTGCAAATGTCTGTTTGCTTCACCGCTTTCAGCTCTTCTGGGTACATACCAAGTAGTGCTATTGCTGGGTCATAGGGCAACTCGATATTTAGCTTCCTAAGGAAATGCCAAGTTTTCTTCCATAACGACTGTACCATTATACCTCCCACCAGCAGTGCATAAGTGTCCCAATTTCTCCACGTCCTTCCCAACATTTATAGTTTCCTGTTTGTTAGTAGCAGCCATTCTTACAGGTGTGAGGTGGTATCTCATTGATATCTTGATCTGCATTTCCCTTATAGCTAATGAAAAAGAGCATATCTTCATGTGCTTTTGCGCCATCTGTATTTGCTCTCCAGAAAAATGTCTATTCATATCTTTAGCCCATTTTATGATTGGGTTGCTTGTTCTTTTCTTGTTGTATTATATAATTTCTTTATGTATACAGGATATCAAACCTTTGTCCGATGTGTGATTTCCAAATATTTTCTCCCATTGATTTGGCTGCCTCTTCACCTTTTTGACAAATCCTTTTGAGGTGCAGAAGCATTTGATTTTGAGGAGTTTCCATTTATCTACTTTTGTTATTATTGTTGTGCTTCAAGTGTAAAGTTTAGGAAGCTACCTCCTATTACAAGGTCTTGAAGATGTTTCCCTACATTTTCTTCTAGAAGCTTTATGGTGCTAGTTCTTACATTTAGGCATCTGATACACTTTGAGTTAATTTATAGGGTGTAAGGTAAGGGTCCTCTTTCATTCTTTCAGCTGTTGATGTCCAATTTTCGCCCAGGGTATTCTTTTGGATTCTCAAGAACAAAGTTGTTTGGAGCTTGGTACACTGTGGCAGTCTGCAATATCTGGCTGAAACCTGCATAAGAATGACCTCTAGAATGACAATCTCTTAGCCTTTGAAACTTTATTTTGTTTTATTTATTGTCTCCCTTTTGGTCAAGAAAGCATTGCCAATCCTATGATGCCAGGGCAGGGCTTATCCTTGGGAGTCATGTCCCGTGTTGCCAGGGAGACTTACACCCCTGGATATCATGTCTCACACAGGCAGGAAGGTAGTGAGTTTATTAGCAGGTTGGCTTAGAGAGAGAGAGACCACATTTGAGCAACCAAAGAGGTTTCCCAGGGGATAACTCTTAGGCATTAATTATAATTAGGCTTAGCTTCATCATTATAGAAAAAAGTTTCATAAGGGCAAGTTTCAAAATTAAAATGGAAGCAACTATTGCTAGAAAGAATAGCAGGAATTCCCCAGGCGTGGAATTTTAATAGTTCCGTGATTTCTTTCTCCAGTCCCTCATGGGACCTTCCAAATACTTTTTCATTTTCTGCCCAAAGCATTCTGAAATGCATCAGAGTATTACATCAACTTGTATTGCATATCAAGATCTCATTCTGTATTCTAGGTTCCATGTGAAATAATGCTGAATTAGGTTGTCTAAATAAGCCAATAGGTTAAATCGGATAGTGTGCTACAAAAAATTTAAGTTTTGGACAAATTTTATCTATCCACCTTTGGTTTCACACAGAAATTAAAGTCTTAAAATACAAGCAATAACATCCTTTACCCTGTATTCTGGTTCAACTTACTCCTAATCAGATCAGCCCCAATCACACCACCAACTGAAGTCTGATCCATTTCTCACCTCTTTGACAGGTGTTGTATAGAGGAATGTGGTTCCTTCAGTACCTGCAGAGATGGAGAACTCTACACTAAGTCTTAGGTGCCACACAGACACCCAAAGTTCCAAGGAGATCCTAGGTCATGCACCCAAGGAACCCAGTGTCTCAAAATTTAGAAATAACTAAAGCCCAGGGACAAATGTGACTCTGTAACTTACAATCTACGTATTGATTCCCAGGAGAATTTTAAAAATGAAACTATTACCAGAAATAAAAACATTCAATAGACAATTGATTTATATTGAGATCATCAACCACTGACCACAGCAGAACTTTTGTCCTGCCTCAATGTTACACTTTTGCCAGGGTTATCTTAATTAACAGGTAGAACAAAATGTATAGACTTGCCTTGCTTTTCTCTTAAAGTGCCTTTTTGTTGAGGATGAAGCTCTGATCTGTCGCTGTCTGCGGGCATTTTTAGAGAAGCTTCAGAACAAAGCAGTATAACAGACAAGGAAATTTGGTTATTTCCATGACCTGTAACGTTCTTCTAAGAACAAGTAAAACCTTGGCCGACAACATCACGCTGCTATCATACAGCTCAGTATCAGCACATAACACGAACAGTGAGAACATCGCCAAGTTTCTAGGAATTTTATACAATCTCTAAATATATGAGTAACAGTTCACCCATACAAATTTGACCAACAGGGAGGTTAGAAAAATCCCCTTTAATTATTATAGCACTCCCCAAATACTTTTCATGCAATATATTAACTTATTTTTAGTGCCTCACTTTTACAAAGTTTAAGAAAAAATCCTTTGTAACAGTTTGAAAAAAAAGATATCCTTTAGGGTTTGGTTTAAAATGTTAACATAGAGCATTTGTTTTTCTTCAAATGATTAAAGAAGTGATAATGTTAACATAAGTACAAGAAGTTTTTCCTGATAAAAACACAGACTTTCTGCCTTTTATACTGATTATTTGGAAATAAGAACTTTTATGAATTTTACTAAGAGCAGATCGCAGATCAATAATTTAAGAAAATTTTGTTACTTTAACAGAGAGAATTACATTTTAGTTATCAGTATACTATTTGATAAATAAGTTTATCAACTCTTTGATTACAACAGATAAAATTTGTTTCTATAAACTTTCTATATTTATTTAGATTTTGCCAAACAAATTTCTGATTTACATTCTATGAAAACCAGTTCTTTCTTTTTTGAACAAAACCACATCCTTAAGTAAGCTTATTACATTTCAGTTAGCATTGACTATGATAAACAAAATTTATTTTTACAAACATTTTACAACTTCCCATGTTCACTCAGGCTTTGTCCTACACATTCTAGAGGACAAAACTACACTCCTTTCCTTAATAAAGCACATTCTGTATTCTTTACATACCAATGTACCTTAAAGTTACCAAAAGATCTATGATACAGTCTTCAACATCCTACAAAACATAATTATTCTTAAAATGGAATCTGTCAGAATAATACCTAATTTCATTAAATGCAAACTTATATTTTTCACCATCTTAAAGATCTAATAGATAAAGTGCTATTTCATTTTATCAATAAACTTGTATAAATGTAGGGAGAAAATATCCAATTCAAATAAAATTGTATTTATTTAGTCCAAAATTCATTATAAAAATGGAATAGGACCAGGCTTTGTCACTGCATTATTTTGAAGATGTATTTGCTTTTTTCTTTTGGAATTTTAAAAAATGTCATTGTTTTTATAATATCTTACAAGTATGAACAATCTCAATAGCATACTGAGATAAGCATACTGAGATATGTTCAAGACTACCAAGCCTATAAACAAGACTATAGTTGTTTAATTTGTCCCAAGCATAGACCCAGAAAATCTTTTCTATAGCCCTCAAGGACATTTTTCTTTACTTATTGGAGCTTTAAAATTTGACAATTGAATTTCAATCAGTTACCCTCATCTTGAGTTTTAATAATGATTTGTCTTCCATGGCTATGGTTGCAAAGGTATATTTAGGGGAAATTAATAATTTTAAATTGGGGAATTATAGGACAAAATATCCAAAACTTGGCCTATTCTGCGCACCCTTTCTTCTTTGCCTACCATTTCTAATCTCCAGACCTGCTAGGAAGAATTCTGAAGCAAGCCCACACCTCCCCCATCTTCCTGCGCCTAACCCTTCCCCAATAGATGCCTTTCCTGATTCATTCACATTTGGTCTAGTTGTAAGAGGCCCTGGGGGTCGGGACAGTTGAGACAGAAAGAATGAGGCTTGGACTATGGAATTTGGTTTTAAAAATTTTAAATGAGGGCAGTTGGATTTAAGAGCCATAAGGAGACTTTAGTATTAATGAGAATTCCTATGTCATTCTTTTAACTATTTTAATTATTAGATCTAATTTGCTTAAAGATGTGACCCAGACAATTGGAAAAGTCTTTGTTATTTCCCAAAGCAGCCCTCTTCTGCCTTCAGGAAATTCTAGGTGGCAGTTTTCTTCCAATGCCCAGGCTTGTTTACAGTAATTACAAGTACTAAGGCTGTGAACCCTGTGCCTAAAGGTTTTTTTTTCACTTTTTTCTTTTTCTCTGGTGCTCCAGGAGTACTAATTTATATATAATATAATAGTGTATAAACATATATTATAATAACATTTATCATTTATCTTTGAGCAATTTGAATACAGCTTTTAAAATAATTTTTGTTAAATTTGTTATTACCACCCAGAGGTATGAAAATATATATTGAACAAGCAGAAAAGAGAAAAACGGAAAGGTAGACATACAAAGAAACAGAAACACAGAAACATGTTTTTGAGAGACAAATAAAGGATGGGACATACACCATCTCATCCCATTTGTGCCTCCTTTTTACAGGACAGATCTAATTTTCATATAGTGTTTTTTTTTCTATAGAATCATTCTCAGACCATTTCTGTCCTAATTCTCAATTATACTGAGGCCAGACTGTATTACAGAAATACACTATTTTTTGTCTTTTCTTAGGCTCACAATGAAAATCTTCCCAATTTTTCAAAACACAGCCCAAAAGTCTATATTCAGGAATGCAATTTGAATTAGAATTTCATATTTTAAAGAAAATCAGTAACAGTAACCAGTTAGGAACACTTAAACAATTCAAATACAGTAACACTCTAATTAACAATTTAAACAAACACTAAATACTTACTATATTTAAGTAACACACAAATTAACAATTAAACAGGCATCAAACACTTCATTTTATTAAATACCAATTAATTGTTGGATTACTTATTTTTCAGGAGTATACTCAACAAACAAACTCAGGTCAGGGCCTTGAACCCTGTACAGAATGTTACTCAGAAAGCAGAAAGGCATAGAGATCAGAGCAAAAGGGGATTGTTGTGGAAGTGGGGTCCTGGGCCTCAAGGTCCAGGGGACTCAAACTGTTGCTAGTATTGAATTCCTGATTCTTGGTCATACCGCAAGAAAGAATTCAAGGGCACAGCACAGATGGAGTAAATAGGTAGAAAGTTTATTAAGTACATATGCAAGAGGAGCATGGGAGCACTCTCACAAGGGAAGAGGTGAGAAGCAGAGGTGTGAATTTTGGAGCAATCTGCTTTTATTGCTAAGCTTTACTTGCTCTCCCTCAGCCCTCCTTGTACAGGGCTCTTTCTCCTACCCTCCCCTCTCTCTAGAATGGTACTTGGTGGTAGATAGCAAGGGTAAGTGAATTGGCTGATGGGTATTTTTCATAGATGGGTAGCCCAAGCAAGGTGTCTTGCAGGATAGGCTCTCCTGACCTTGATTAACCATCCTTGCCTGCCTCTTAACCTCCACACTAAATTCCCAATCCACTTTTAGCTTAGTGACCCACTTACCCAGTTAGATGTCTGGATCTGGAGCTGGTAACTGTTTTTCTCTTTGAAGCTTTAAAGTGCTGAAGTCCTGGAGTGCTGGCAGGACAGAGGAAAACATAGTAGCCAAGCTTCTAGACTAAAAGGGTTTAATGGCTGCAAAAGACTTGGTTACTTGCTTACCTGTCTTTCCAGGGCTCCAGATCTTCAGGCAGTTGGACTCCTTACTTCAGAGGGAACTTGTCCCACCAGAGTTGCCAAATTGATACTTACCAGATGTGGGGGCTCTCTACCTAATGTGCTCAAATGACCAATTCCTGAGACACTGGGTTTTCAAAGAGAAAGAGTTTATTGCTAAGCATAATGTAAGAGCCCAGGTGGCCTCTTGGTTTAAGAATTTGCCTCCCCAGGTTTAAGGAGTTCAGGATTTTTATAGATTCAAACAAGGGGAGATGGAGTTGTTACCATTACAATAACAGGTAGAGACTGGGCTGGGATTAGGCTACAATAACCATCACAATAGTAATTATAATCAGGGCTGAGTCTAGTTCAGTGATTTTCAGCAATTTCAGATATTAACTCTTGGCTATTCTACAATAGGGAAAAAAAATCCACGTAATGATTCTGTAATTGTTTCAGTTTGCTAAAGCTGCTGGAATACAATATACCAGAAATGGATTGGTTTTTACAAAGGGGGAGTTATTAGGCTACAAATTTACAGTTCTAAGGCCATGAAAATGTCCAAATTAAGGCATCCTGAGAAAGATACCTTGACCCTGAAGAAAGCCTGGTGGCATCCAAGGTTGCCCTGTCACATGGTTCATGTGTCAACTTGGCCAGGTGGTGGTTGGGCAAGTGCTCTCCTGCAGTTGCTATGAGGACATTTCATGGAATTAAATCATGACCATGTTGGCTGCATCCATAGCTGATTCCATTTGCAATCAGCTAAGGGGAGTGTCTTCTGCAATGAGTGATGCTTAATATAATCACTGGAAGCCTTTTAAGAAGGATTCAGAAGAGACCATCACTCTTCTTGCTTCAGCCAGCCAGCCTCTCTTGAAAGTTCATTGAGGACCTTCCTTGGAGCTGCCAGCTTGCAGCCTGCCCTACAGATCTTAGACTCTTACATCCCCATGGTTGTGTGAGACACTTTTATAAATTTTATATTTACAGATATCTCCTACTGATTCTGTTTCTCTAGAGAACCCTAGCTAATACACATAGAAAGGCACATTACAATGTCTACTGGCCCTTCTCTACTGGATTGGTTTCAGAATGGCTTCCCCAGCTCTTGTGAATCTTTCTGGCCTTTTCTGGGGCATTTTCTTCTTAGCTTCTCTATACTCTCTCAGCTCTCTCAAAGGACTCCTGCAACTGGATTAAAACCCACCTTGAACGGGTGGGATCACCTATCCATGCAGACAACCTAATCAAAAGGTTTCACCCAACAATATGTTGACCCCTACAAGATTGGACTAAAAGAACATAGACTTTTCTAGGGTATGTAACAGATTCAAACTAACACAGTGATCATAATTTTTTTTTTACTTTTTTTATTGTATAATATAGCATATATACAAAGTAAAGAAAGAAAAATGCAGTAGTTTTCAAAGCACTCTTCAACAAATGGTTATAGGACAGATCCTAGAGTTTAATAATCATTTTTTAATTCTCAACTGTCAGCTACACATGCTGACTATTAAGCTCTGGAAAATATATTGCAATTGCTTAATTTTAATCAATTACCCTCATCCTAAGTTTTAATAAGGATTTGTCTTCTGTGGCTATGGTTACAAAGGCATCATTAGGAAAAAAATAGTTTTAACTTTGGGAATTACAGGACAAACTATGCAAAACTTGGCTTATTCTGTAACATTTTTTGGTCCCTATCAATCCTAATTTTTATGCCCAGCAGAAATGATTTTTAAGCTAAACCTATACTTCCCCATGTTTTCTGTATCCAGCCCTTCTCCTATAGCTGCCCTGAGTGGCTTATTTTTCTGGAGAACACCTTGGAGGTAGGGATAGATGAGATAGAAAGAATGTGGAGGATTTTTTCTTTCAAATAGTTCTATCTATTTGGATTTCTGTATGACCTTCATTAGCCTGCTTTGAATTTTAGAGCCCCGGCTCTTAAAAATATCTACTCTGTACTGCTTCCTGAATCTTTTCAGTTTAGAGTGCAAAGGTCTGAGTATCTAGGCCAGGACACAGAGGAACAGGACAGGAAGAGTCTTAAAAATGCATTAGATGCTCAGTTTTCTTAATTTCTGGGACTCTAGGGGTACTAATTTATGTATACACTGGTCTTTCTAGCTTGGTCTCTGCTGTAATAAACTTTAAAAGCAATGTCAAATAACTTAGAGATAGGTAATGTTAATTCTCCATCAACTTTCTGTAATTCTTTCCTTTTATCAGGAAAACTTTGAGTAATAAAGGTCATATTTAAAATTTTGACATTCTTTGGATTTTCTGGATTTATATTAGTGTATTGTCAGTAGGTATAAATTCTTTCAAGGAAAGCAGAGGTACTTCTTTTTGTTTTCTTTATATTTCACTAATTTACTCTGGTAAAGGGGAATACAGAGGAAAGAAGAGGACATCAGGAGCTTCTTCCTTTCCTGATCTATTGGCCCCTCCATGATAGAGTGGAGTTGGAGCAGATGAAAGAGTTAATAAAGGTTCCATTCTCTGCTAATCTTTACAAGTAAAAATTTAAATTTCCTCATTAGCATTGATTGCTGAGAAAGACAAATAAAGGATTGAACATACATCATCTCATCTCATTTCTGCTCTCTTTTGCAGGACAGCTGTAACTGTAAAACAGTATTCTTTTCTATAGCGCCATCCTCAGGCCACTTCTCTACTGATTCCAAATCATATTGAAGCCAGGCTCTGTTATAGAAATGAACTATTTTTCTTCCATAGGCTTATAACTAAAATCTTTCCAAATTTTCAGAAATCAGTCCAAAGGGCTACATCTAAGAATACTACTAGAATTAGAATTTCACATTTTAAGGCATTTCAGTAATCAGTAACCAGTTAGGAACACTTGAACAATAGAAATGTATTAAGACACCAAACAGACACTTAACACCTACTATATCTAGGTAGCACACCAATTAACAATTAAACAGACATTAAACACTTAATTTCATTAAATACCAATTACTTCATGGATTATTTATTTTTGGGGAATAAACTCAACAGGCAGGCTCAGGTTAGGGCCTTGCACCCTGAACAGAATGGTACTCAGGAAACAGAAAAGGTCTAGAGTTTGGAGCAAGAGGGGTTGTTCTAGAAGTGGGGCCCGGGTCCAAGGGACTCAAACTTCTGTCCTAACTTCCAGGTCCACTTTTACCTTGGTGACCACTCACCCAGTTAGATGTCTGGACCTGGAAATGGAGACAGTTTCTCCCTTTGAAGCTTTAAAGCACCGATAAGCCTGGAGTGACTTTCAGACATGGAAAAAAAAAAAAAATCCCTGCTTGCTGAGTCTCTAAACTGACTGGTCTATGAAGCTGCAAAAGACTCGACTACCATGCTTACCTTGATTCTTAACTCCTGGCTACATCCTCACTGGAATTTAGCAGTTCCACCAGAAGTGGATGGAATGAAGGAAGATATTTCTGCTGCTAAGACAGCCTTGTTCCCAGGTGCTTTTAGGTCTAGAAAGCCTCCCCTTTAAGAGATTTATAGGCGAAGGGGAGGAAACAGCCTTGCTGGCAACCTGTATCTCCAATGAGGTTGGTAAATTCCCGGTTCCTACGCAATCTCTCAACATCCTAAGTGCCATGGAATTACCAGCTACTCTTTACTCCTCTCTCCAAACCAAGATACCTCTTTCCTGATGGCCTGCTGATTCTAACCAAGATTTGAAAGTTTAAATTTGTTAACTTAATTCATGTCATGATGTGATTGACTGTAAATTCTTTAGTTAGTTTTCACGCTCATGGAGATTTTGTGTTTATAACAGAAGTTTTAACAACTTAGGCAGTGAAGGGATAAATGTGGAAGGGTCAACCTCATAAAACTGTAAAATACAGCAAAAATATAATTAATGATATTGCTAAATTTATGTATCACCCTCAATTGCCTTGAGTGTAAAATGAGGGGATTAAAGTTACGAAGTAATTTATTCATTTGGTCATCAAACTGGTTGGCGACAGGCCTGGAACTAGTACAACAATCTAGACCCTTGAACTAAAGAGATTCCCTCTAAAGCAGGCTGGGACTCAGCCTGGTTTGTGGAGTTTTCAGCTGTTCCAGCACCTTCAAATTCACAGATTCTATGATTGCCGAGAAACAACTGAATTTAAGATTTACATGTATGATACATACAGAGCAAAGTGCTAGGTATTGGAATATGAATAAAACCCCAGAACCTACTTTGAAGGAGCTGACTTTCTCAGAAGATAGACTCTTGTAGCTCAATAGGTGTTGGTGCTCCTATTGAATCTACTTTGGCTAATCAGCATTGGAGATGAGAGAGGTTTTCACGGTAGGTGCAATCTTGTGATTGTATGAATGTCAGCCTGGGGAACTCCTACTGCAACAAGTGAAGTATTGGACAGCGACGTATCTGTGCATCACTTGAATCCTGCACAAGGGCACTTGATGTAGGAGAACAACTGGACTGAAATCCAACCTAGAGGAAGTGATCCTTTATTGTAATTTATTCTTCCCATGGGGACATTTTCCTAGTTGGCCAAAGGCTCTTCTATGCTAGCAGCAGCCCTGAGAAGGTGCACAAACAAAAAACTCTATTCAAAGAACTATCACACACTTGTTATGACTGAGATTCAAGCTGAGGTTTGAGAGTTGGGCCAGATGGAAAGAAGACTTGGACTCTATGTGCAGACTTCACACAGACACACAGTTCTATGTGAAGCCACTGAAAGAATTTTAGCAGTGAGGTACATTTTACCAAGATAGCTGTTAGGGGTTGAATTGTGTTAGCCAAACAGATACATTGAAGTCCTAAACCCTGGTCTTGTAAATGTGATCCTATTTGTAAGTAGGATCTTTAAAGATGTGGTTAGTTAAAATGAGGCCGAACTAGATGAGGACAGTCCAAGCAGAGAAAATTTGGACAGTCAGTAAGAGAGAACCAGAGAGGGATGGTTATGTGATGGAGACAGATAATGAGTTATGTTGGCACAAACCAAGGAATGCCATGGATTATCAGCCACCCCCTGGGACCCAGGAGAGGGGCATGGAATGGGGTCTCCTCTTTAAGAAGAAGCGTGGCATGGTATAATGAAAAACTGGGTTAGTCTTTGTCCCTAGTTCCTAGGGAAGCAACCTCTGAATCTAAGGAATTTCCCTGATAGAAGTGTTTTTTGTTATTTATGGTGGCCCCAGGACCACACATGATACTTCACATACTAATGAGATGGCAGGGGCGTGGTAGCTGCTAGTTGTGGGATGGGGGCTGGCCACACCAGAAAGATCAACCATGTGATTAGGGGTTGGGACTTTGAGCCATACCATGTCAGCCCCACCT
This sequence comes from Myrmecophaga tridactyla, assembly GCA_004026745.1. Classification (NCBI taxonomy): domain Eukaryota; kingdom Metazoa; phylum Chordata; class Mammalia; order Pilosa; family Myrmecophagidae; genus Myrmecophaga; species Myrmecophaga tridactyla. The sequence continues at coordinate 15,473 of PVIY010017321.1, forward strand.
CCTGGACCTCTGGGAGGGGAAGGGCATTGGAGATTGAGCTCAACCACATGGGCATTGATTCCATCATTCATGGCTGCCCCATCCAAACTCTTTATAAACTAAACCCTTGAAACCCTCAGGACTCTTGGAACCCTTGGAACTCTCAAAGCTGCAGAGAGCTTCCATGATTGATAATGACATCTCTGTGCCAGGAGGGTGACACTCTCTGACTCCACTTGGAGAGGACATGGAAGCTTGTGTCGGAGACCCTCCCAAACCTTTCCCTATGCATCTCTTCTTTTGGCTTCTTATTTGTATCCTTTGCTGTAATAAAGCTATAATCATAAATACAACGTTTTTCAGTGAGTTCTGTGTGTTGTTCTAGCAAATTATCCAACCTGAAACTGTTGTGGGGACCCTTGAATTTGTAGCCAGTTGGTCAGAAGTGCTGGTGGCCTGGGCCCCTGAACAATGCAGTGAAGGTGAGTAGGAGGAGAATGTTAAGGAGATAGAGATAGAAAACCTAAGGTGAAGGTGATTGATTATGTGCATGCCCCTGAGGATAGAGAAGAATTCAGACTATGGAGCAGCAACTGTATGTACGTTTGTCTCATTATAATTAAATTATTTATTAGCTAAAGCCTGCCTATCATTAAGTCCTGTTAATAAAGAAGAGGTTTATAAAAAAAATTAACTAATACTTCCTATATTTTTCTTTGAACTTCAGAACTACATTCATTCCATTTTATTGTCAAGCCCCTTTTCAAGGCTCCATATTTCATTTATTTATTGCTTTGACTTGTGTCTTTCGTTAATCAATGCAAAGCAAATAAGGAATTTGACATGTTACCACAAATCAATAAATGCAATGGAATATGTATCCATTGCATGTAGTCCAGCCCTGAGTCCTTACTGAGAGATGGAATGTATGGGCCAAATGATACAGTTAGAAAAGATTCTAAAGAAAATGATACACTCCCTCATTTTATAGATGCATATTCTAAGGTCCAGAGAATTTATGTGACCTTGCACAATTGATTTAACAAACTGGTGACAGGGCTAGAAGTTAAGAGCTAGTTTCTTGACCTGTAGTCAATTCTTTCTCCTTATAACATTGGTTGAATGTTGGATTTCCCTTTGAGCTGAATTGGCCTGATGCTTCTTCCAGTTTTGGAATGTGGGTGTTAAAGTCAAATGATCTGAGACTCTCCATCCTGCAGTAGTTCAAGGAAAGAGATGTAATAAAAATAAATAGCAGCTTGTAGAGGAGCAGGCATGAGGTAATTGTTAAAGAGAAAAAGAAATTATTTTGTTATTGAATATACCCGCCCTGGTCACTCCTCAGTCTCCTTGGCTCGTTGCCCTTCAATCGTAAAACACTAGATTATCCCAGGGCTCAGAGACTCCTTTATTTTTATTATGTTCATAGATGTCTTCCTTCCTTCCCATTCTTTGAAAATCTTCTACTAGCTCATCACTTACAGTGATAGGCTTTTTCTCTTTCTCAAAGGTGGATTCATTTCAAAGCTTGTGAAACTTGAGCATCAGGGCATATCATTTGTACAATCCCTTCTAAGACCATATGCCTATTTTTATTAGCTCGTGTTCTTTATCTTAAAAAAGCTTCTCTCTGAACTTATACAAATTCTGTATTCTCCCTTGCCTTCTCCTGAACATAAGCCTGGTACATGCAACTGCCTACATCACATCTCTACTTGGAAGGACATGTCCCCCCCCAAAAAATCCTGATTTTCCTCCCTGTTTCAGTCATTGGTGCTATTCACCAAGTATTTCCAACTCTTTAGAAATAAAGGCAAGATTGTACTCATCATCCCCTTTAACACTGGGCAAAGCTCTGTGAAGTGTGAGTGGAAATGACTTCACTTCCTGGCAAGAGCTTTAGAAACCTGTGTTCAATTCACCATGCCCCCTTCCACCTACTGCCAACCAGCAATGCACGTGCACTGTGAGTGAGAAAGAGATTGTTGTGGGTTAAGCCTGTGGGATTTGCACGTTGTTACCACAGCGCAACTTAACCTGCCCTGATTGATACACCTTCCATCTCATCTTCTCCTCATCTTTCCACTTCAGAAAATAGGAATTCAATCCTCTCAGCTGCTCAGGCCAAATCACTTCACCTCACTCTGTGCTCCTCTTTCTTTCATCGCACATCAGTATTCCTGTAGACTACTATCAAATATATCTAGAAACCAATCACTTTTCACCACTACCACAAGTTCCACTGTGTCAATACACCACTACCTTTTGTCTGGATTATTGCAGTAGTCTAGCTAGTGCTTACTTTCTTTTTGCCACATAGTCATTTTGGACACTTTGGTTTATTTTATGCATTCCACTACTCCTATTTCTACAATGGTCTCTCATCTCACTCAAAGTGGAATCCAAAGTCCTTTAAGATCTCACCCTGCTTCCTCTTTGGCCTCATCTCCTATCATTCTCTCCGTGGTGGTTTGGAATTGTATGTACCCCAGAAAAACATATTTCTGCACCTAATCTGTTCCTGTGAGTGTGGACCCATTTTAAGTAGGACTTTTTGATAAGGCTACTTCATTTAAGCTGTGACCTCCCTCCTTTAGGATGGGTCTTAATCCTCCAACTGGAGTCCTTTATCAACTCCTTATTTCCAAAGAGTTGGAAATACTTGGTGAACAGCACAAATGACTAAAACAGGAAAGAAATGTCTAGAATGTTTACAGACACAGAGAGAAAAAGCCATGAGAGCAAGAAGCCGAAATAAAAAGAAAGCTTGAAGAGAAAGGAGAGACCAGAAGACACTTCCATGTACCTTGCCATGTGGCAGAGGAGCCAAGGATCACTGGCAGCTGGTCTTTGAGAAGAAAAAGCATTGCCTTGATGACACTTTGATTTGAAATTTTTCTGTCCTCAAAACCATGGAGTGAATAAATTCCCTTTGTTTAAGCTGAACTATTTCATGGTATTTGCTTAAGCAGCCTATGAAACTATCCCCACCTCCTCCAGCTCATTCAGATCCAGTCACACACTGCTTGCCATTCCATAAGCACATCCAGGCTTGCCCTTACTTCAACAATTGTATTTAAACAGCTCAACATGTATAAATCAGCAAACCATCTCTCTGACCGGTTGGTCAGTGAGTTCTTTGAGGGCAGGGGTATGGATAGCCCTCATCCACTAGAATATCTACTGTGATCATTAGGACACAGGGTCTATTTGTTGATTAGATAATTCTTTACATCGACTTGGTTCTAATTATTCCTTTCAATACAATATAGGAAACCTTCTACAGCAGTTATTTCTCACCACATCTTCCTTCAGGCACACCAAGTCTGAGTCCAGCAAAAGTCTCTACAATGACGTTGACTCCTAAAACTTCACCATCCTTTTCACTATCTTCTCGGTGCTCTCTAGTTTGTCAATGTCCCTCGTACATCCTGGCACTCAGAACTGAAAGCCATGAGATGCCAAAACAAGAGATTAACTTGAAACAGTTGTGGCTTAGCAGCATGTTGACTATGGACTACCTGGGTGCAGGGTTTTTGTTACTAGACTAGGATCGTTGCTTAAGTGGCTTGTAGGATGTCACACTATTGGTTCACATGGAGAGAGGGGTCACTAAAATCACTGTTTCTTTCTAAGAGTTTTTGTAAGACACATTTTTCCTCCACCTGCTTTCACTTAAACCTAAGTGCAAGTTTAATTTCAGTCTGTGAAGCGTCATCCGGTTTGCTGTAAAAGTTAGTAATGGAACAGAGGAAGTCATGATTAGCTCTCTCTCCTATAGGGAGTCAAGGAGACTTCACAGAGTGATAATTAAGCATAACTTAGAAGCATAGGTAAGAGTTTCTCAGGGGACTAAGTACTAGGGAAATGCTCCAAGTGAAACCAGAAAGGAAGTTAGGAAGATCAAACAAGGGTTCAATTTCATGTGAAGTACCAGATTCAGCCTGAACACATAAGGAGATCTCAAGTGTGAGTTATACCCCAGAGAGGCAAAATAACTGGGCCTTTGCACATCCACACCTGTCAGTCATTGGCTATGGACTATCCTGAAGGAAGGGACTGGGTATAAAACCCCGATTCACATCAGGTATAGGCAGGGTTTCTTCAGAGTAAGCCTCTGTTTGTCACGTGCCAGATGTGAAGCTAGGGTGTTAGCCTTTTGTGGTACTAAAGAAAGGATATTCCATCAGGCAAGCTGATGAGAGATGGGAATGTCATAGAAATCTAGGGAAAAGAACTGCAGCATATTGACACTTTATGGAAACTGCTTCTGGAAGGTAATTCTTTAAACTATGAATGCTGTAAGGATCTCATAAGCAAGAGTTAATGGATCATACTTTAGTTCTCTGGCAGATTTTCTTAACATTTGCTGATTCAAAATCCAAGGTAAAAAATCTGGTTGGCTCAGCTAAACAGCACTGATCTGATATAAGCAGAACTTTTTGTATCAGGACATGTCTTAATTTTCTGGAAAGCTTTGGGTTCAGTGGCTGGCCCTGGTACCCATCAACTATCAGTGGAAATAAAGGATCACATGTCACAGGACACAGCCACCTGCATATACATCACAAGACACAGGGACACTTAGGCTGGAAGAGTTACGGGGAATTGTGGCCATGGTGCACGTGCCATGATTGACCATAATAAACATCCAGGAATCAGATCAAGAAGAGCCTCATATAAGTTTTCCATGGCTGTGTAACCAACCATACAGGTTACTAGGATGAGGGGAGTGAGGTTAATAAGGCATGTAGGACGTAAAATTTAAGGAGGCACTTACTCTCAGGATCTTGGAAGTACAAGAGAGGGCCTCCCTAAATTTCAAGCCCTAGGAATCTCTCTCACTGCACCCTAGTCCTAGCTTTCAACCACCCCAAAACTTAGTAGTTTAGCTCATGAACCTGTAGGTCAGAAATGTGGGCTGAGCTCAACTGAGCAGTTCACTAGCTTGTTCTTGTGTCTGGGATCATCTGATAAGTCAGCTATGTTTCACTAGTCAAGGATAGCCTTGCCTGGAGTGACTAGGATTACTCTCTCCATATGGTCCTCTTCCACCAGCTCACTAGCCTGGGCTTGTTCACATGGCCTTTTCAGGTTCCCAAAGAGAAGCAAGAGAAGGCAAGTCCTAATGCACAAGTGCTTTTCAAATCTTTGCATGTGTCAAGTTTGCTGCTGTCCCACTGGCCAAAGCAAATTACATGACGAGGCCCAGATTCAAGGGGTGGAAAATAAACTCTCTCTCGATGGGAAGAACCATCAAGTCACTTTGCAAAAGTGTATACAGGTATACCTTGTAGATACCCAGTGCATATAAAAGTTGTGTTTGTACCATACTGTAGTAGCATTATATACCAAAACATGTGCATACCTGACACATGGTTAAGCTCATGTGTCAATTTGGACAGGTGATGGTGCCCAGTTGCCTGGTCAAGCAAGCACTGACTTAACCATTATTGTGAGGATATTTGGATAGTTTGTAGACTTAAATCATTAGTCAGTTGATTGAAGCCATGGCTGATTATATCTATGGTCAACTAAGGGGAATGTCTTCTGCAATGAGATACATTTAATCCAATCAGCTGAAGACTTTTAAGGGGGAGGTGATGACTTTAGCAGCCAGAAGAAAGAACTTTTTCTCTACTTCAGCCAGTCAGCCTCTCCTAGGGAATTCACTGAAGACCTTCAGCAGAGTATCCAGCTTGCAGCCCACCTTACAGAATCTGGACTCGTGCATTCCCACAGAGTTGCATGAGACATTTTTATAAAGTCTCATATTTACAGATATTTCCTGCTGGTTCTGTTTCCCTAGAGAGCCCTAATATAATACCTTAATTTAAAAATATTTTATTGCAAAAAACACTAACCATCATTTGAACCTTCAGTGAACTATAAACTTTTTGCTGGTTATGGTCTTGCCTTGATGTTGATGGCTGCTGACTAATCAGGGTAGTGGTTGCTGAAGATTGGGGTGATGGGGTGGCTATGGCAATTTCTTAAAATGTGACACAATGAGTATGCTGCTTCAATTGACTCTTCTTTTTAAGAATTTCTCTGCAGCATGATGTTATTTTACTGACAGTGGAACATCTTTCAAAAAAGGGTTCTCTCAAACCTTGCCACTGCTTTATCATCTAAGTTTATGTAATATTTTATATCTTCTGTTGCCATTTCAACAACGTTCACAGCATTTTCATCAGGAGTACATTCCATCTCAAGAAACCACTTTTTTGCTCATTCATAAGAAGCAAATCCTCATCCATTGAACTTTTATCATGAGGTTGCAGCAATTCAGTCACATCTTCAGGCTCCACTTCTAACTCTAATTCTCTTGTTATTTCCACCATATCTGCAGTTGCTTACTGAAGTCTTGAACCTTTCAAAGTCATCCATGAGGGTTGGAATTAACTTCTTCCAAATTCCCATGAATGTTGATATTTTGACTTCCTCTTATGAATCACAAATGTTCTTAATGGCATCAAGAGTGGTGAATCATTTCCAGAAGGTATTTAGTTCATTTTGTCCAGATTCATCAGAGGAATCATTATCTATGGCAGTCATAGCATCATGAACTGTATTTCTTGACTTGAAAGTCAAAATTTCTCCTTGATCCATGGGTTCAGAATAGATATTGTGTTAGCAAACATGAAAACAACATTAATCTTATTGTACATTGCCATCAGAGCTCTTGGATCACCAGGTGCATCGTCAGTAAGTAGTAATATTTTGAAAGGACTCTTTTTTTTCTAAGCAGTAGGTCTCAACAATGGGCTGAAAATATTCTATATCCATGTTGTAAACAGTTTTGTTGTCATCCAGGCTTTATTATTCCATTTACTGAACACAGGCAGAGTAGATTTAGCATAATTCTTAAGGGCCCTAGGATTTTCAGAAAGGTAAATAAGCAATGGCTTTAACTTAAAGTTACCAGTTGCATCAGTGCCTAACAAAAGTCAGCCCATCCTTTGAAGCTTGAAGATAGGTATTGATTTCTCTCTAGCCATGAAAGGTCTAGATGGCATCTTCTTCCAATAGATGGCTGCTTCTTCTACATTGCAAATCTGTTGTTGTTTAGTGCAGCCATCTTCATCAATTATCTTAGCTGGATCTTCTGTTTAACTTGCTGCAGCTCCTACATCAGTACTTGCTGCTTCACTTTGCTCTTTTATGTTATGGAGACAGTTTCTTTCCTTAAACATTATGAACCAACCTCTGATAGCTTCACACTTTTCTTCTGCAGCTCCCTCACCTCCCTCATTCCTCAAAGAACTGATGAAAATTAGGGCCTTGTTCTGGATTAGGCTTTAGTTTAAGGGAATGCTGTGGCTGGTTTGATCATCTGTCCAGACAATAATACTTTATGTCAGCAAAAATGGCTGTTTCACTTTCTTATCATATGTGTGTTTAATGGAGTAGCCCTTTTAATTTCATTCAAGAACTTTTCCTTTGCATTCACTACTTTGCATTCATAACTGGGCTAATTGTTTGGCACAAGAAGCCTAGCTTTTGGCCTGTCTCAGCTTTCGACCTCCCTTCCTCACTAAGCGTAATCATTTCTACCTTTTGAGAGACATGCAACTGTTCCTTTTACTTGGATACTTACAGGCCATGTTAAAGCTGTTACTTGGCATAATTTCAATATCGTTGTGGAGAGAAAGAGAGAAAGACAAGGGACAGCTAGTCAGTAGAGCAGTCTGAACACATACGATATAAATTGATTAAGTTTGCTCTCTGATATGGGCATAGTTTGTGGCATCCCCAAACAATTACAATATTAATATCAAAGATCACTGATCATAGGTGACCATAATAGTTATAAAAAAGATGAAGAAGTTTGAAATATTGTGAGAATTACCAAAACATGTCACAGAGACACAAAGTGAGCACATGCTAGTTGGAATAATTGAGCTAATAGACTTGCTTCACATAGGGTTGCCATAAGCCTTCAGTTTGTAAAAGAACTGCAGTATCTGTGAAGTGCAATAAAGCAAAGCACAATAGAACAAGGTAAACCTGTACATAGAGGGAGAAGAGAAGTTTGTTGCCACTTTTTCAATTTGCCAGAAGCCTCACATGCCAAGAAAAGGAATTTAGTTTCTATCTCATAGTCAAGAAAGTTAGAGGATCAGAAATGTAGTTCTAGCAGCCATAAGAAAGAAGGATAGGCAGAGTGAAAGTTGAGGTAAAGGAGCAAATCAAGTGAGGGTGAAAAATGATGAAAACCTGTATCAAGATAGTATCAGTGAGGATAGGATAGAGAGGATAGAAGCAAGAATATTTAACAGTAGAAGGAGCAAAAATCGATTATGTAATTGGCATGCTGGGGAAAAAAATACTGTCACTGCATATTGAAACCACTTCAAGGCCAAGGTTTCCAGTTGCAGTTGGGCCCTCAATGCTACTTACTCATCATTGCTTCTCTGTCAGCCCCTCTTGCTATGGGTATTCCAAGCTCCACACTCATCAAACTCTTCCCATCCTCACTCCTCCTCATCCTCAGCTAATCATCCTGCCTCCCAATTCATCGAGAAAGTTGAAGTCAACAGGGGCAAAGCAACTCAACTTCAGCCCTCCTTCCTCCATTCCCAACCCTCCTCCTCACCTTATTTATCCCCAACCTGATGTCACTATTCCCTAAGGCTTCCTGAAGACATTCTCTTCTTGTTCAAGGGTAAGGCTTCTTTCTGTCAATTCCATCCCATCCTTTTAGTCTCCTTGGATTTCGCTCCCTCTCCTTTTACAAAAGATTATTGCTCCTGTTATAAAGTTTCTGTATTATATAGGGGGAAAGGCATTAAATACATGGCAATATATTTTGGGGACCTCCTTTCAAAATTTGCAGTAGTCAAGCACTTCAAAAGTCATTTGAAAATTTTATATAAATAATGTAGCGAATAATGAAGTTTCTTTGTTCCTGGTTCTCACTTTGGAGCGGTGAGAAGTATTAACTCTTCCCTGACTCCACAAACCATATTTTTTTCTGGGTGTTGTCATTTTACCTGAGAAGATAAATTGTCAGTGAGTTGCCCTGGGGCCCAAAGGATATGGAAATATTGGAAGGAGATCAGAGAATAAGGACAGACATGGTTGAGGGTGTGGGAGGGATTCATTTATGTGGAAATATGAAAGCAGATCTAGCTAGGCAATGAGTAATGATATGATAACTTTCAACAAACACTAAATGTGTATTATGTGGATGCCAAGAAGTCATTGCTTCACTCTGCAAAAAGATACAATCTGAGCTGTAACAAAGCAGACAAAAGATAGAGATAGAACATCCTGAATTGTAGTCTCTGCCAAAAAAATAAAAAATAAATAAAGTAGAGATTGAAATTAATTCACAAAGATTACTTCCTTCTCTGAGTACAACTCCTATTCATTCATTCATTCCTTTCTTCAATACACTTTAGCAGTACTTAGGGAGCTATAAGGAGACGTCTTTCTCTTCAGCTTCCCCATCGACACCTGAGAGGCCCAACTCCTAACCTTTCTTTTCCTTCATTTCCTGAGTGGTCTTCCTGAATCCTTTCCATTGTGTATATCCAACAGTGTTCAGCCAATGCCAAACAAGGCCAAACCAATAGCATCTTTGATATATAAATTAACTCATTGCTGGAAAAACCTTCCACAGCAGCTTTGACATTGCATTCAAACTTACTTTTGGTCCTTGAAGCTTTCCAGCCTTGACAGCACTGATGGTTCAGTGTAGTCCATCAGCTCTACCATCGCAGCACACCAAGAGTTGTGATATTGACTCAAGGGGCTCTATGCTCACCATACACTCCCCTCCCTTGCTAATTCTCCCTTTCTCTTATATGGCATTGACTCACACCTAACATCATCTTCCTCACGGACCACAAGGGCAGTGGATGACCTACTTCTAAGCAGAAGTCCTGTAACTCTTCTCAAGAAATTGATCAGCATCACTGAAGCAAATGAAAAGACAAAGAATGTGTTTGTGGAAGACAAATGACTTCCCAAGCAACAGAGTAATTACCCCTTTCAATAAACATACTGAATGCATAGGTTGTGTTAGGCTCTTTGCTGAAAGCTGAAAGTTGGTATCACAAGGAATGCCCAAAGCATGCTCTCAATTTCAAGGAACTATCTGTGTGCTGCTTGGACCACTAGACACAAGTTAGGAACTGTATTTCACAAAATGCAGTGCCTAAGGCCCTCTCTGGGGTGACAAGTAAGAGGGGATCAAAAGAGTTGCACCTGTAGATGGAACAGGACCAAATGGGAAAGAGTTGGTAGATCAGAAGCTATTTGGAGGGAGAACCCAAAAAAGCTTAGTTGACTGTTGAGGGGTGGCAGTTGGAGGTGGAAAATAACTGAGCCCATTAGATCAAGCATGGAGCAAGTGTGAGTGTGAATTCTTCACTGGCTCCCAAGGAAAATGCCAGTGATGGATCAGAGAAGTGAGAGACCTAACAACTGATTAGGGAACCCTGCTTTCAGAAACACTCACAATATCTTGAACAGTATGGAACTGGAAAGTTTTGGTAAAGGTGTAGATACCTGAACTTTTGGAACAGAACTAACAAGCCTCCAAAAAGAAAATGACATTAGCTATTAAAGGGGTCTTCATTGCCATCAAGTGGTGAAAACACATATAGTTTCAAAATCATCTAATATGAATTACTTTTTCTAAGAATCATTGAGGCCAAAAGCTGTTGAATTTGAAAGTCGTTAGTGGGTTTGAAAGCATTTATGTCAACAGGGAAATCATTACAATTTTGGAACCTTTCCACTTTCTGTAAGTTCTGTATTGGTTGTCCCCCTGATTTTCTATTTCTTTTCTCCAATTCCTGTAACATTAGCGCGCCATGACTGGATCATTGGATAAATGCTGCCACCTTGTGGGAAAATTGAATAAAGCATACTGGGCAAACAAATTTTTTTATTAAGTTTGTGTAGAGAAATCTGAACCCCTCAAAATAGGCATTTAACCCAGAGCAAAATTGTGAAACAAGTAGAATTCATCTTTGAAATTTCTGATCTCCTTTATTTAGGTAGGGGGCATATGGCATTTTTTTTTAATATATAGATCTGTCATCTCTGTGTAATTTTGAACCAATTAATTTGCTGTTAGCCTCAGTTTCCCTAATTGTAGAATAGCAGTAGTAACACAAACCACACAAATTTGCTTCAAGTTTTGAGATAATGCACTTAAAACAATAAAAATTCTGTCCTTCCATTATTTGCTTCCTTTCTTATGAGAGCTTCTTATATTTGTCTCTCTCCCAGATAGAAAAAAAATGCCCTGCTTACATTAATTCACATTAAAGGATATGTAACTACTGGAATGTTTCATAGCCTGTGAATCCTCCCCATCCCTCTCTTTATCAATTTTTGCTTTATAATCCAGTCTAGTTCCTCCAGGTCAACTCCATAGAATTTTAGTCAAAATCAAGAGGTATTTAGTGCCATTCCTACTTAAGGCTTCCTCCTGCCTACCCAAAGGTCATTACACACTTTGGTCTCAGCCTACACCCAAGGCGGATCCTGCAGCCACAAAACACAAGTTTCCCAGAAAAGAGTTTAAGGACATTGTCCAAATCTTATCTACTTCAGGATGCAGAATTCCTGCTTATGTATTGCATTTCTTCCTGTTTGTTTACATAAGGGAGTAACAGATAATGAAACTGGAAAAATAGTTTTTGTGAATTCATATATTTTAACAACAAATAAGAAACAGGGTTATCGATTTTCACTTTCCAAAGTGCATAACTCTAAAGATGGTATGCCACACACTCAAAATCCAGGGAGTTCTGATAGGACTTCAAATTTCTCAAAAGATTTTGTTCATTTCCTGCAGGCCTCAAGTGCTGCCTTCTTTAATAGTTGAGTCGTTAAGGAGAAACAAAGATTCCTTAACTGGCCCCATCTGGTGAGGCGTTCAGATGCTCTGCAGTTTCTCGGGAAATGCTTCCCTATCACAAATAGCCGGCAGAGGGGGGCCTGCCGCTCTCTCCACTCCGAGGGGGACTTTGACGCCGCCTGCCACCCCTCCAGCCCTGGCCTGCCTTTCTCCCTGAGTGACTTTTTGTGTATCTTCATTTTACAACATATGAGAACCACAGAATCATAGATTTTTAAGGTTGAGGCAGACTAACCATATTTACAAGTTTGTATTTCTTAGGAAATACTTAGAAGGTCTCAGTCTTAAATTTTAGGTAAATATGGGAGGAAGAAGCAATTACATATTAAAGTAATCTCTGTCAAGCATACTAATTATGAAAGGTGAGGAATGCGTTTAGGAACAATTTCCAAAAAGTGTCTGAAAGTATGTCATGAGGTTTTAGAGCATCATATAGCTAAGGAGGACAGATGTTGTGGCAGTGCTTTGCTACCTCTTACCTCGTAGTGTTTTGTTAGTATATGGAGAGGGCATTACCTTTAGAAACAGGAGAACTAGTCTACATCATTGCCTCAAATTCTTATTTTCTTTCTGAATCTATGTTCCAAATATAGCAATGTGCCTACCCACAAGCCCAGCACAGCTCCTCAGACCCAACAACTCTTGTATCTCTTTTCAATTAGTGACAAACTCCATTTGCCTCCCATTCAATTCCATCTATTTGTAGCCCCAAAGTCCTCTGACTCACTGGAAACATTTCATTCCTGTATGTGCCATTCAAGCCGGTGGTACAGATAATTCCTTTCTTATGATATTGGGACTGGGAGAAGTTAGCTTGCAGAATAAGGGACGGAAAATGCCCATGCATGCCCTCATGCACCCACACACATCCCAGATGCAAACGGCATCGTCTGGACCTGAATTCGTTGTCATAAACACAAAAGTTCAAGCATCATGACATTCCCTCTTTTCTGAGGTTTTGGAACAAAATGATCACAAATGGCTGATTTTGACCTAGAGCTAATGACAGGTTTCAGAAGACCTGTGTCCTTCTGAAATGGGATGTACGGGGTGTGTGTGTGTGTGTGTGTGTGTGTGTGTGTGTGCGCGCGCGCGCGCATACGTGCCTGTATGTGTATTGCCGTTTATATTTTTCTGAGGAGAAAGTTCATATACTTCATAGAGTTTTTAAAAGGATTCCTGATCCCCCCAAATGTTCAAGGCTTACTAAATGGCTGCCCAGAGTATAAGAATTTGTCCTCCAGACCAGTAAGTTATCCTCCTAGGACCAAACTATCCCATCAGTTGAAAGTTAAAAAAGAAAGTTAATTAACACCTATGAAGCATCAACTACGTGCTGGGCACATCCATATAACATAGCTAATTTAATCGTCCCAACAACCATTAAAGGTAAGTGTTATTCCCCTGTTCAAAGGTAAGTATTACTCCCCATTTCATAGGTGTGGAACCCACAGGGGTCAAGTAACACGCCCAGCAAATGTTAGGCTTCGAACTAGTATTGTCAGCTTCCGAAACTGATGTCCGAGGCACCTCCTCAGTGCATGCTGTGTCCTGCTCAACTTCTTGGCCAATTCCCTTTTTCCTTATTCTTATTCTTTTAGCCTCCCTTCTGTTTTGTGGAAAACAATCCATTGCTCTCTGACAGGGGTCTGTCCTTTTCCTTCTCTCTTCTGTGCTTACAGCAGAGTCACACACTATTAGCCCTTTGGGTCAAATCTGTCCTGCAGATATTTTTTATGGTTAACAAGGTCTATCAATATTTAGAAACTTGAATAATTCACAAAAAAGTTTGGCTTTCCAAGTCCTTTTGAAAAATCCACAAATCCAGCAACACTAAACTCACATTTTCTCTTGATAAAAATTGACCAGGGCTGAGTAGAAAGGACATGCTCTCTCCATTCACAGTCTTTTTTTTTTTTACCTCTAGGCTCTCTTCCCTGGTCCATACCTCACTCTTCTATGCTGTTTGCTGTGGTGTTTGGCATCTGTGCTGGTTTGACTCTGTTAAGCACTCCAGAAGAGACCATGTTCTTGTAATCCTTTCCTGTGGAGGCAGACCTCTTGTGGGTGGGACATTTTCATGAGGCTATTTCGATTGAGATGTGACCCAGCCTATTTAAGGTGGTTCTTAATCATTTACTGGAGTTCTTTGTCAACAAGGTAAAAGACGGTAAAAGCCCTGAAAGCTTAGTGAGAAATGCCCCAGGAAAAACAAGCAAGGACCTACAGGAGCTGAGAGAGAAAGCCATTGAAACCAGAAGCCAAGAGAGAACCAGCATACGTCACTATGTGCCTTGCCATGTGACAGAGGAACCCAGGATGCCAGCAACTTTTCCTCAAAGAAGATATCATCCTCTTCCTCTTGATGCCTTAATTTGGACATATTCATGAACTTAGAACTATAAATTTGTAACCTAATAAATCCCCATTGAAAAAACCAACCTATTTCTGGTATATTGCATTCTGGCAGCCTTAGCAAACTGAAACAGCATCTGAACTTTCAATTCCTGGCTTCTCTTTCCCCTTCCTCTCCCTCCCAAACTCACCCAACTTTGGGTTCTCCCTCCCCATAAAAACTCCTTTTAGTTTTCATTGATTTTCTTGCCCTTATCTCCCTCTGCTCTCTTTCCCCCTCTATCCTAATGTGGAATTAAAGACAAGGAGACACAGATAGATGCTGTCTCACCAAGAAGGTTTCTCCATGGAGCTGTACCAGGCATGTTAAACCTAGCTTAGAGCTTAACCTAGTCAGTTAACTTTTCCTTTCTAGTATTCTCTTTAAAGAGAAAAGGATACCTAAAAGTGTATTTAATGCCAGTTGTGTCCCAGCTGTCTTGCCTCTTAAACAAAAGAGCAAAATAGTGATCCAGCAGTACTGAGAAATTGGCTGCTGGCTCACTGATTTTGTCTGTGCTTGTGCCTTCTTCCTGACACTCTGTGACACACAGATATATATCGTCTTTAAGCTGCAGCAGGCTTTTACTGATACTGGACACTTAATTCTTTGATTTTCAACATTCGTCTCTCTCAGTTAAGCTTTTCAAGCTTAATGTGATTGGTTGTTCCACGACATAGGCTCATTTTATGGATATTTTATTTAGTATAAGTCATTCAAAAGTTACAACATGTCACCTTTTCTCTTTTACAAATTCAGGAAGGCAAGAGATGAGGGAAAAATATGACCCTAGAGAGATGGAGTTATATTATTTCCCTTCTTTGATTCTATAAATGCATTTTTCAAGTTCTCTAGGATCAAGGCTCCCACTACTTTCTGTGGTGTTAAAAGGTGGTCAAGTCCAGTAGGGGATAGGGTGTCATGTATCTGGGAAGAAACTCACAAGGAAGGTCCTGTAAGTGCCTCTCATCCCTTTACATGTCAACCTCGCACACAGTGTGACCTTCAGAACCCCACTCTTTGTTCCATAGGCATGTGTGGTAGTTTGAGGCTGTTATGAGTCCTAGAATAGGCCATGTTCTTTAAATCTATTCCTGTGGGTGCAGTCCTGTTGTGGGTATGACCTTTTGGTTAGGTTGTTTCAATTGAGATGTGACCCACACCATTCAAATTGGGTCTTAATACTCTTACTGGAGTCCTTTATGAGAGGATAAAGGGCACAGGAAGCTGAGAGAGCTCAGAAAGAAACACCCAAAAACGTTTGAAGAGGAAAAGCCCCCAGAGGAGCTGAGAAAGGAAAACACTGAAGCCAGAGGCTGAAAGCAACAAAACCCAGGAAAGAAGGAAAAGCAGACACTGGTCCTGTGTCTTCCCATGTGACAGAGGTGTCCCAGTTGCAGGTGGCCTTTCTTGAGTGAAAGAATTGTCCTTTTGATGCCTTAATTTGGACATTTTCACAGACTTAGAACTGTAAATTTGTAAGCTAATAAATCCCCATTGTAAAAGCTAATCCATTTCTGGTATATTGTACTCTGGCAGCTTTAGCAAACCAAAGCAGATTTTGGTACTAAGAAGAAGGGTGCTGCTGAGTTTTCAAATACCAAAAATGCTGGAATGGCTTTATAAATGGGTAAGGGGAAGCTTCTGGAAGAATTGTGAGGAGTTTGATAGAAAAAGACTAGAATGCTTTGAAGAGACTGTTGGTAAAAATGTGGACACTAAAGGTACTTCCAATGAGACCTTAGACAGAAATGACTTATGTGTCATTGCCAAGTGAGGGAAAGATGATCCTTGTTTTAAAATGGCAGAGAATTTGTCAAAATTGAGTCCTAAATTAAGATGGAAGGCAGAATTTGAAAGTGATGAACTTATATATTCAGCTAATGAAATTTCCAAACTAAAATGTGGAAAATGAACCCTGGTTTCTCCTTGCAGTTTATCATAAAATGAGAGAGGAAAGGGATAAGCTGAAAACTTAACTTACGAGTACAAAGAAACCAGAAAATGATTGTTTGGAAAATTCTGGGCTTCCAGAAGGTGAATCCCCAGAGGCTTATGCTCCATGTGAGTTTTTAGCTGAACTTGGAAGAACCAGTCAGCCATTTCAGTTTGGGTCAGGGTTGGAGATGGAGTTATCCAGAAAGGATTTATGGGAAAGTCCTGTTTTCTGACAGTTGGAACCCTTGTGTGCTGCATACAAAACTGACAAGATTGTTGCCAGATCTGTATTAATGGGTGACTGCCAGTCTGTACTAAAAGGGAAGAAAAGGAATAGATTGAAGGGAAAATGACATCAGAAGCAGAACCACGGTGTGCTAATTTGCAAGCTGCCGGAATGCGATATACCAGAAATGGAATGGCTTTTAGAAAGGGGATTTAATAACCCACAAGTTTACAGTTCTAAGGAAGTGAAAGTGTCCAAATTAAGGCATCAACAAGAGATTACCTTCACTCAAGAAGGGCCAATAAATCAGAAACACCTCTGTCAGCTGGGTAGTCATGTGGCTGCATCTGCTGGTCCCTTACCCCTGAGCTTTGTTGCTTTCAGCCTCTGTTCCTGTGGGGATTCCTCATTTTGCTTTTCCAGGGCTGGCTTTCATCTCTTGGCTTCCTTTGGCTCTCTCCAGGTTCTTAACATCTCATGGCCATGTCTGCTGTGCTCCAAGCAGACAAAGACACATCTGTGTCTTTGTTTTCTGCCTGTGGGCTCTCCTCTGAAGTTTCTGTTGGCGCTGTCATTTCTGTTGTTTCTAAGCTCTCTCCAAAATGTTTCTTCTTTTAAAGGATTCCAGTAAACTAATCAAGATCCACCTGGAATGGGTGGAGTCATTCCTCCATTTAATCAAAGGTCACACCCACAACTGGGCATGCCACATCTCTGTGGAGATAATTGAATAAAAAGTTTTCAACCTACAGTACTGAACCAGGATTATAAGAAACAGCTGTTCCCACAAGATTGGATCAGGATTAAAACCTGACTTTCCTAGGGCATCTAATATTTTCAAACCGGCACACATGTAAGCCAAGGTCTGGAACAAAGACTCCTTGGGACAGGGAAGCAGACCCAGCCATGCACGTGGAAAGGATAAGTTTTCCCTACAGTTTGCAGAGGGCAAGCTTTCCATCCTGCTGTTCAAGAAGAGCGTTTCAACCCCAGGGCTCTCAGATGTCTGGGGGATTAAGGAGAGGTCGACCACCCCATTGTTCAGGAGTGCTACCACCCCAGGCTTCAGAGTGTTCCAGAAGGTGGAACACTTTCCCTGGGGATGGAGGAGATCCTGGCCACCACTCCACTGTTCTAAGGGGGTTCAGTCTGTGGCCCAGAGATGGAGAAAATCTGGTTACCTCCCTGTCTTAGTTTGCAAGCTGCCGGAATGCAATATACCAGTAACTGTTATGGCTTTTAAAAGGGGAATTTAATAAGTCACAAGGTTACAGTCGTAGTGCCGAGAAAATGTCCAAATTAAGGCACCAACAAGAGATGACCTTCACTCAGGAAAGGTCGATGAGTTAGGAACATCTCTGTCAGTTTAGTCATGTGGCTGGCATCTGCTGGCCCCTTGCTCCTGGGCTCCATTGTTTCCAGCCTCTGTTCCTGTGTGGATTCTTCACTTTGCTTCTCCAAGGCTGGCTTTCATCTCTTGGCTTCCCTTGGCTCACTCCAGATTCTGGCTTGCTTAACATCTCATGGGAAGGCACACGGCTACTTCTAATGGGCTCTGCCTGTGTCTCTGTCAGCTCTGAAGCAACTGTTCTCCAAGCATCTGTATCTGTGTCAGCTCTGTCGTTTCTGAGGTTTCTCCAAAATGTTTTCTCTTTTAAAGACTCTATAAAGTAATCAAGACCTTCCTCGAATGGATGAGGTCACCTCTCCATCTAATCAAAAGGTCACAACCACCATTGGATGTTTCACATCTCCATGAGGATAATATAATAAAAAATTTCTGCCTTAGAATTAAGATTAAAAGAAATGGATGCCTCCACAAAATTCAATCAGATTAAAACATGGCTTTTCTGGGGTACATAATAGATTCAAACTGACACGCACCTCAGTGCTTGAGGAGGGTGGGGCCTAGAGTTCAAAGCTTGAACATGTTGGAGCCCTCACCCCAGTTTGGAGAGAGCCCAACCGCTGTGTAAGCCCTTGGAAAGGGTAGGGCTGCTGCTCTATCAGGACCCGAAGACAAAACGTCATTCTACAGATGACTTTCAGACCCGGAAGTTTAACGAAGTATGTGCTGCAGGTTTTTAGAACTGTTTGGGATTCTTGCTTTCCTTCCACTTTCTCCTTATGGTAATGGGAACTGAGGGCAGCTAAGTTAATGCATGAGACTGGAACACTATCACTCTCTGTGCCCTGAGTGCATAAAGTATAATTCCTATCATGCTGACATCTGTTGAATAGTTTAGATTTAAAAGGTGCTGGGAATCACCAGCTGTGTAAGCCCTTGGAAAGGGTAGGTTAGATCCAATTTCTCTTTCCAGAAATGAGAGATCTCAGATGGCTTAATCTGGTTATGGAAGAACACAGCAAGGGGCCAGTAGGCCCATCCCCAGGCTAGCAATCCTCCCATAACACGCTGAACCTGAAACAGGAGAAAACTCTGTGGGAAATCCTTTGTTGGTAGGCCCCTTTAATATGGTTGCAGTGATATAATTTGAGGTATAAATTTGAAAGTACTTCCTATTTTCCTCTTGATTTTCCTGGATAGTATGGAAATAAAAGGCCAATGTGTGGAGGGGTAGTGGACATGGCAAAATATCTGTACTATGGTTTCTTCTTAATCTTAACCCCCTTCCCTTTGCTCGTAGGACACAAGTGGGCCTTATCCCCCCAGCTAATAAAATATGCTTTTTAGGTATATTCGAGTCTGTCTCTACTCTTTTAATGCCTTTAACTAAGGCCATGAAGCCACTGTGTGGTGCATTGGGAACTGCATTTGTTCTGCTAAGGCTCTCAGAAGACTTGTCATCCGCTTACTCTGTCACCCGCTTACTGGTGGACTATTGCTTACTGTGATATCATCCATGTGAAGAAAACCTTAGATGACCTTGAAGAGCTCATCCAGATCCATTATTCTTGATTTTAATCCACCAATGTATTATTTGGCCTTAGAGAGTTCATTGGTTTCCTCTTGTTTTCTTTCTCACTCATTCAAGTGCATGATTTCTAAACACAGTATTTTTATTCTTCTTTGAAAATGTCAGGTCATTATTTGCAAGAATTCAATTTAAATATTTCAAATATCTACCAGATGCATCTATAGCACTATGGTAGGTACTGTAGGGAGTACAAAGTAATGGGAGTAAGGCCCTTACGATGCAGTATTATCCCCTTTTTATGCATAAGTAAACTGAAGATTGGAAAGGTTAATAAATTGCATAGGATCATGAAAATAGAAAGATCTGGCATTCAAATTCAAGTCAAAGCTACATCATTTTCAATATTCATGTTTGCTTCAAAGATAATTAGAAAATGACCACTGCCTCAAGAGGCTTTCAGTCTAGAATAGTTGATAATACATGCACAAATAATTATAATTGAAGGAAGAATCTTTAAATCCTACATAAAAGACAGGGCAATGGGAGAATGGAAATTACTTAGGGTTATGTTTGGGTCTTTGTTATTAGTGCTGTTGTTACCATGGTTACAATTTGAACCTCTCATATCGCTCTGAAATAAAAGCTGCACAGATGTATATGTGAGTTCTCTGACAGTAATGGGTAAAGCCATGCCACAGATGAGAGCAAATGCTGGTTTCATGGATATTCACAGAGCTTTAAGCTTCCCAACACCTGTGAGGATCAGACATTGGTGCAATTCATGGCTTGCAATTTAGCCCTCTCTTTTGTTCAGTGATATAGCCAACTCCTCTAGGAATTAGTACTGATCTGAGCTTGTTCTGCCAGTGCCACCTAAGGGCAAGTTAACACCATTCCCCAAACGTGGGAATGCAGGATTTCAGAAGTCCCACCACAACGTCCAGAAAGGAACCAAACACTTGAGCTCAGAAAAGGTTAAATCCCAGGGCCAGTTTCCAGATTCTTATCCTCTGAAGCTCTGTGAGAGAATTTTTACTGCTTTCAGTGACTAAGAATCTGGTCCAATAAAAACAAACCGATTTCTAACTGTGTTACAGACACATTCCACTTGAACTCTTAACTAAGAGGCATTACATGCTGGAAGTATAGCCCGGTGCCCATTGTTACTACCAGACTCAAAGCAAAGATTCTTTTGACTTTTAGAAATGGCATTCTTGAGGTCAGACCCACCAAGTCTTGGATGCCCAAAAGGCTGCTCACGTTGGAACACCTGTAGACACTGCACTGGGGATTAAGAAGCACTTGTTCCAGTTGTAAGCCTCACCAAATGTCTTTGCACCACAGAAATGGCATCTGGCCTGTGTGGAGAGCAGGGAGCCCCCAGCTCACATGACATTCCTCAAGGCTTAATCTGCACAGCAACCAAAGTGGAAACAGCTTTCCCCCACTTGTAGCCAACTGAGTATAAGATATGTTTTAATGTCCCATATAGCAGGCTTAAACATAGCTAACCCTGTCTCGTGTGCCCCCTAGAGAGCTATCTAGGATCTCCTTGAGGAGGGGAACATCATGCCTTTTGGAACAAAGTCCTTTAATAGGAAGGAGGATATTCTAATATGCACCTGGAAATAACTGAAGCTTTGAATGAACGAATGCAGTTTAGCTTGCATTTATTTTAAAATTATTTCTTTTTTGCAGCTTAACAGATAAGAAGTTATGGATGTGATGTGATAATACTGAAAAAAAAAATGGTTCCAGAACTTCTCTTTATATGATCTGGACACTCTTTGGCCATTTTGTATGGGCCAGACACCTAGGATCACAACCAGGGTCTTCAATGCTTCTCACTGTGACTTTATTCCTGAGGAGCGGGACTGGGAGAAAGCAGCTGGGAGGTGACTTCACGAAGCATGGGGAACTGAACATTCTGAATTGATTTCAGAAATTCAGAGCCCTGATTGTGATTCTCATACTCCGTTTTTATCAGTTTTACTGAGATTATAATCACACTCCATGCAATCCATTGAAAGTGGACAATCAATGGCTTTCAGCATAACCACAGAGCTGTTCATGCATCACCACAATTTTAGAACATTTTTATTACTCCAGAAAGAAAAACTCCAAACACCTTATACCCAGCTATTATTGACCTTTGGCATTGATCTGTTACCTCTGTTAAAACTGATGATGGAATATTAAAATATTTCTAAGTTTAGCCCATCGTTTGCACAATTTTTCTCATCAACCACCCTATTATTAATACCATGTACTAGTGTGTACATTTCCTCCAGTTCACACAAAAAATTCTTATTTGTAGTATTAACCACAGTTATCATCCACAACAGGGTTCACTATGTTATACAGTCCCATATTTTATCCTCCAGTTTTCTTTCTAGTGGTTGAAATCCTAAACTTCCCATTTCAACCACATTCACACACACAATTCAGCGCTGTTAATTACACTCACAATAATGTGCTACCCTCACTCTATCCATCTCCAAACATTTACAATCAAGCTAATTAAAAACTCTGCACGAATTAGGCAACAGATTCTTTTTTTTTAACCTCATTCTACCTCCTGGTAACTTATATTCTAGATTCTAACTCTATGAGTTTGCTTATTATAATTAGATCATATTAGAGAGATCAGACAAAATTTTTCCTTTTTTGGGCTTATTTTGCTCAGCATAATGTCCTCAAAGTTCATCCATGTTATTGCATGCCTCAGATTTCATTTCTTCTTACAATTGAATAATATGCTGTCTTATGTGTATGCCACATTTTGTTTATCCATTTTTCAGTTGATGGACACCTAGGTTGCTTTCATTTTTTAGCAACTGTGAATAATGCTGCTATGAGCATCAGTGTACAAATATCTGTTCTAATCCATGCTTTCAGTTCATCTTGGTATATATATATAGGAGCAGGATTGCTGGATCATATGGTGTTTCAGTTTGCCAAAGCTGCCAGAGTGCAATATACTGGAAATGCACTGGCTTTTATAAAGGGGATTTATTAAGTTACAAGGTACAATTCTAAGGCCATGGAAATGTCCAAATTAAGGCATCAACAAGAGGATACCTTCACATAAGAAAGGCTGATTCTGCTCCGGGGTTTCTCTGTCACATGGGAAGGCACGTGGCAATGTCTGCCTGCCCTCTGCTCCCGGGGAAAGGCAGCCAGCATCTGGAACATCTGTCATCCATCTCCTCAGCACGTGGGAGACCCAGGGCTCCCTCGTAAAGCCCTCCCTGCTGGGGCGTGCCCAACCCACTGAGGTCTAATACATTTTTAGTTAATTTTTCCATATGATGTGAGATATGGGCCTTCTTTCATTCTTTTGCATTTGGAAATCCAGTTCTACAAGCACCATTTGTTGAAGGGACTGTTCTGACTCAGTTGAGTAGACATGGCAACCTTGTCAAAAATCAATCAGCCATAGATTAGGTCTATTTCTGAACTCTCACTTCAATTCCATTGGTCAATATATCAACCTTAATGCCAGTACCTTGCTTTTATCACCACTGTAGTTTTACATTAAAGCCAGGAAGTATACATCCTGTTACTTCTTTCTTCTTTTTCAAGAAGCTTTTGGCTATCAGGGATTTATTATTCCAAATACATTTGATAATTGGCTTTGTCACTTCTTCAAAGTAGGCTATTGGAATTTTGATTGGGATTGAATTGAATCTGTAAATAAATTTGGGTTGAATTGACATCTTAATGCTATTTGGTCTTTCAATCCATGAACATGGAGTGCCCTTCCTTTTATTTAGGTCTTCTTTGATATCTTTTAGCAATAACTTGCAGGTTTTTATATGGGTCATTTACATCTTTGGTTAAATTTATTCTTAGATACTTGATTCTTTTAATAGCTATTGTAAATAGGTTTTTCTTCGTTTTCTCTTCAGATTGTTCATTATGAGTGTAGAAAAACACTACTGATTTTTACATGTTGATCATGTATCACGCCATTTTGCTGAACTCGTTTATTAGCTCTAGCAGTTTTGTTATAGACTTCTTGGCACTTTCTAAATATAGGATCATTTCATCTGCTTTTAGGATTCTTTTTTATCTTTGACATTTGACATTGTGATTAATATGTGTCTCAGAGTAGGTCTATAAGGATTTAGTCTGGTTGGAGTACACTGCACTTCATGGCTGGGTATATTTATGTCTTTCATAAGAGTTGGGAAATTTTTGGCCATTATTTCTTCAAATATTCCTTCTACCCCATTCCTCTTCTCTTTTTCTGAGGCACCCATGACACATATATTTGTGTACCCTATGCTGTCATTCATTTCTGAGACCAATGTTTTTCCATTCTTTTCTGTCTATTCTTCTTTTGTAAGATTAAAAATATCCCATCTTCTAGTTCTAGTTAATTCTTTCTCTGTCTCTTCAAATCTTCTGTTGAATGCCTATATTGTATCTTTAATCTCCTTTATTGTACCTTTCATTCCCACAAGTTCTGCTATGTTTGTTTTCATACTTTCACATCCTCCTTTATACTCAACCACTGTCTTTTTAATATCTTTTATCTCTTTAGGCATTTTTTCCCTTCATCTCCTTGAATTGATTTAGGAGATTTGTTTGAGCATCTTTGATGAGTTCTTCTAAATTATGTGTCTCCTCTGTCTTTTAAATCTGTTTCTTTGACTGGACCATATCTTATTTCTTATTATGGCTTATAATTTTTTGCTGATGCCTAGGCATCTGATTATGTTGATGAGTTTACTCTGAAGGGCAGTTTCTCTCTTGTGTAGGATTTTGTTTTGTTGATTGACTTTGTGTTAAGGCTCTTTTTTGACAGTTTAAATTCTTCTAGACTTTTGGAATTGCCCATGTCTAGCTGATCAGTTTTTTTCAACTCTTCTACTTCTGTCTTGTCCTGGGTATGCAGTATAATTTTTTAAGACTGGTCTGTTTGTGCAATTGTTTCATCCTTGCCCCCTAGGAGAAAGCTTATTTTCCTCTGTTCCTTCTCTAGGAATCTTGAACTGTTCTTTTTGTTTTTGTTTTGCCTCTATAGTGCCTCCCACCACCACCCCTTGCATTGCCTCTAGTTGCTTTTTCCTGGAGGGAAGTTCTTGGAGGAGGGTCTTCTAGTTTGCTAGCTGTTGGAATGCAACATACCAGAAACAGAATGGCTTTTAAAAAGGGGAATTTAATAAGTTGCTTGTTATAGTTCTAAGTCTGAGAAAATGTCCCAATTACAACAAGTCTACAGAAATGTACAATCTAAGGCATCCAGGGAAGGATACCTAGGTTCAAGAAGGCTGATGATGTTCAGTATTACTCTCTCGGCTGGAAGGACACATGGTGAAGTCTGCTAGCTTTCTCTTCCAGCTTCTTGTTTCATGAAGCTCCCTGGGAGGCATTTTCCTTCTTCGTTTCCAAAAGTCACTGGCTGTTGGACTCTCTGCTTTGTGGTTCTATTGTGTTCTCTGTTCTCTCAGAATCTTGCGGCCTTCTCTCTTGTTGTTTTCTAGCTTTTTCCAAAGTGCTTCTTCTTTTAAAGGATTCCAGTAAAACAAATCAAGACCCACCTGGAATGGCAAGTATAATACCCTCACTTAATTAAGTCACATTTCCATAGAAATAAGCTAATTAAGTTTCCAACATACAGTACTGAATAGGGATTAGAAGTAACCGTTGCTCTCACAAGGTTGATTAGGATTAAAACATGGCTTTTCTAGGGTACATAAACTTTTTCAAACCAGCACAGAGGGTAACCCTGGAAAGGAATTTCTCAAGTCAGTGTTTCTCAGCCAAAACAGCACTGATGACCATGAAAGGGTTGCAGACCAGTTCTGAAGAGCCCTGGGGAGATATTCCAGAAAGAAGACAAAAAGCCTTTTTGTCAGCTCCAGGAAAGCGTTTTCTGGCTTATCCAGGTGATGGTGCTCTTTGGTAAACTGTTCCTGGCATCCCTAATTAGTCAGTGTGTCTTTAAACCTCCTTTTGCTCTGCCCCTGTCAGGGGAAGGGTTTAAACAATGGTTGCAGCATTTCCTGTCTGGAGAGGGCTAAAATCACCACAGAGCTGAGACTCAGTGGTCTAAATTTGTCAATTAAAAGTTATAATCACTGCTCAGCTGTGCCCCACACCCCTGCTCTTGGGGAGGGGGACGTCCATGTCCTTGTCTGTCCACTGCAGCCAGTCAGGCACCAAACCCCAGATGGCTTGACTTGAGGGTAGGGGGTGGGTGCTGGCCACCACCATGAAGTGAATTACTCACAGTTTTTACCACAGTTTCTCATTCTCTTTGTTCTGCTCTTTATTGGATGTTGAAGTGCTCCTCTGGCCTCTGGGACCTCAGAACAGTTGTTTCAGACTGTCTCTGCCTGTCCACTAGCTATTTTTAGAGGAGGAATTGAGTCTTATGGCTCCCTCTCTTCCTGCCTCCCTGGAGGTTTTCTTCTCGCAAACTTTCTGGACTAACTCAGTCAGCCCCCTGGAGAACTTTTCAAAGCTGAGTGGCAAGTGTCATCAAATGTTTGTTTAGCCACTTTTAGACACTAAAGTTATAATTTCAAAAATTATTTCTAACAAAGTCCCTTTTGCCACTTAATTGACCTCACTTTAATTTCCTCTATCTTGTCTCACCTCTCCTTTCTTCAGAGATAAACGAATTGGGTACCCTGGAAGAAATGTGGGCCTGAAGTTCTTTTTCTTTCTAACTTTGATTGAGGGGAAGCCAATAAAAATGCCATTTAAACAAATCTGAGTATTACTTCTTATTAGAAATGGAGGGTTGATTTACCCTTTGGGCAGACTATGTTTTTGTTTTGAACAATACTAAAACTAGACAGAAAAATTTCAATGGTTGACCATTTTAATTATGCGAAATAACCCACCAGTGTTCTTAGAAGAGAAACTAAATGCAGTGAAACATCCCAAATCTGAGAAATTAAACGTTGTGTTGGTAATGTAGCCATCGAACTTGAGGTTAGTAACATTGTCTCTTATTTATTGCTGTATCAAATAATACTTAGGAATGGTGTTTGGTACAGATTAGGCTTTCAACATATCCTTTGACTGATTGACTGATTTGTTGCTGCCATTTTAGAACATTTCACGTTCCTTTGTTCCAAGTTGGGTTGGTCTTGTATCTTGGACCGCAATAGGGTGGGCCTTATCTTAAGCAAATGATATTTTCCAGGTTATGTGTAGTTTAAATTCTCACAAAGCAATGATTTAAAATGCACAAGAGAAAAACATTTAGAGGACATGTACACTGAAACCCGTTTGTTAATTATCCCAGAAAGATGACTATGGAATGCATTTTGTTTGTTTACTTTGATTTTTTAAAGCAGACCATTTCTGTAATCAGTAAGGGCTACTGCCAGTGATATAATTCACACAGTCCTATACACCCCAAATGATCTCTGTTGTGTTTGTTTCTCACATATGTGTTATTGGAAATGATCTTATTTCACCATACTAATTTTACTGAATATCCCTGGTGAGGCTTTATAGGAGAGTCTGCTTTGAGTTTATACCGTTTTGTCTTCTGGGAACCTCTTCTGAGCGTTACTGGAACATTGAGTGGGTGAGGATCTATTTTGTTTTCTTAATAGCCACTGTGTAAGTATAGTGAGAAGTAGAGGGCACTTGGGCAGAAAACAACCGTAAGTTGGAAAAATCATGCCGACCCTGAAGAGAGAGCAAGTAAAGAGAAATGCCCCAGTCCAGCTGAAGTCACAACAGACATTTAAAAATTCGTTTATTGATGCCTAACATAGAGTCTGCATTACTGAGTGTTTCAGTTTGTTAAAGCTGTTGGAATACAATGTAACAGGAATAGAGTAGCTTTTAACAAGGGGGTTTATTAACTTACAATTTACAGTTCTTAGGCCTCGAAAATGTCCAAATTAAGGCATCAACAGGATGATACCTGGACTCTGGAGAAAGGCAGCAGGCATCTGGGACACTTCTGCCACATAGGAAGGCACATGGCTGGCATCTGCTGGTCCTTCTGTCCCAGGCCTTGTTGTCTTCAGCTTCTGGCTTCCTATCTCAGCTCCTCTGGGGGTTTTCTCTAACTTTCTTGGCTTTTCTGCCTTTTATCCTCTCATAAAAGGTTCCAGTAAAAGGATTAAGATCCACCTTGAATGGGGTGGGTCACACACATCTCAAATTGAAGTAACCTAACTGTAAGTTCCCACCCACAGCAGGTCTGCACCCACGGGAATGGATTAGAAGAACATGGCTTTTTCTGCAGTACGTAACAGCTTCAAATCAGCACACTGAGGAAGCATCCAAGAGTGAAATCATATGGCACTTCAATTTAAAAAAATATATTAAAAGGAGATCCCATGAGCTGAATTCAATAAAATTTTATGGTTGCATGGTACTTATGGTTGCGTAAATGTATTTTTATAGCTCCTTCTTTTTTGCACGGGAAGGCACTGGGAATCAAAACTGGGTCTCCGGCATGGCAGATAAGAATTCTATCTGCTGAGCCACCATGGCCCACCCCCTAAATGCATTTTTAAACGTCATTTTTTCAGATACAGAAAGAATCTTCTCATAACAGCCATTCATTCTATGGATTCAATACCCTGCAGGTGTCTAATAATCTTTCCGGAATTGCTGCAACTATAGATTATGATAACCTGATGGGTTGCAATTCTTGAGCTCTAAAGTTAAGTGTGAATCTAACTCTTTGACCCAGTGGTAAACAGGGGTTCTGCTGTGTCTGTCACTTAGAAATATTTGGCTCACACAAAGCCATAGCCAATGAAAGGTACAAGGTAGAAGAAAAACAGATAGCTGTAGTTCCTCTGAGCTCAACATCACATGTTTGGGGATGACAGGTAAATATTGACTAAGCAGAGAGGCCAGACATGCATGAAAAAAACTGTTGCCTTATTCCTGGGGCAAAGGCCACAGCTTTCATTTTGCTTAATAATAACTAAAGGTTGTTGGAAACCAAGCCATGGATGGCAATAACCACATAGGGCACCTTTTCAGTTCTTTAAGAAATGTGGGGAGTTCTGCCACAGCTGGAGGAACTGACATGAACTCATGAAAACGGGGAGAGAGCAGAACCAGAAGAGGGTTGGGTAGTGGCTAAATAACATGGAATAATGAGGAACTGGGACTGAATGATGAGGCAGAGGTAACTAGAAAACATGGATTATGGTTTCAGTTTTAAGCCATGAGTGTGGGAAGTTAGTTCCAAAATGAGATGTTCTTGATTCATTCTGCACAAATTTGGTTTTAAAAATTCTGCTCTAACATAGAAAATTTCTCTCTAAACTGTCTTTGAATATGAATTAATTTTGTGGTCCACGGTAGTTATAATATTAAGTTGGTGCAGTAGGTGGAACAGTAATATTTTAAAGCAAATTACTTTATGCATCTTCTGGAAATGAAGACATCATTCCCTGTCTGAATAATGAATACCAATAATGGAGAGCATTATTCAACCACACAGGCAATCTCCATTATATCTAACTAATGAAAGCAATATCTAATATTTATTGTATACTTCTTATGTAACAGGCACTATTCTAAGTGTCTTACATGTATTTTCTTAATCCTCATTTGCTCCCATGAGGTAGAGTAGCCCAGGTTAATCAGCCCTCTATGATATTATTCACTGTCTTCCAGCCTCACTGTTCCCATGCTATTCAACCCTCATCCTTTCTTCCCTGGAACACTGTGGTGCCATCACCTTCTTGTCGTCACTGTATATGCTGCGTCCAGGTTGATTTTTCTGAAGTCAGCACAGGTCTTAGCTGGACTAGGAGTGGATGCTCATTTAGCACAGGTGAAGAATCTGAGCTTTGCCAGAAATTAGAGCCAGCTGTTATAGTCTGTTGGTTTCAGGCAAATAGAGCAGGACTGAGAGAAAAAGATTTGTAAGCAAAATTAGTAGGCCAGAGTCAGAGTGAGGAAGATGCTTGCCAAGGCAATTCAGGAGGAGTATAGTGGGCTAGATTGAAAAGTGCCAGGACACTGGTGATAAACTGTGCAGGGGCTAAGCTTGGCAGAGCCCAGAGGGAGCAGCAAGCCTGAGGCAGGGTCTGTGCTGCTCTCTAGGGGAGAGTGCAAGTAAAAGTGACACCCCACCCTAATTCCCTTTGCTCGCAGGTCTTAATTTCACTTCTCCAATATCTTTTTTATCACTGGCTTAAAAACAGTTATGTCCAAATACTTCCTCAAAAACATTTACTGGTTAGGCAATATGCTGCTCCCCCAGCCTTAATTCCAATTCCCAGAGCCAACCCACAGGAAGCAGCCTCAGGAATGGTCTGAGAACCTGCCCAGACCTCACCAGCCCCAGTGGCAAATGCAAACTACCAGAGCTGAAGAGCACAGCCCTGCCCTGGTCCTGACAGGGTTGAAGGGCTGATAAGAAGGATCCACAACTGTAATTTGAAAGGACATATGAGCTTTAAAAAAGATCCCATCCTTTGGGCTTCATTAGCACAAGGATTCCATACTTTGCACGTGCATTTTTATTTTTTTTAGGGATGGTTTCTTGTTTTATTTAGGAAACTAAGTAAATTAAATTTTAAAAATGGGAAATCAACAGTAAGAAAACAACCCAATTTTTAAAAATGTACCAAAAAAACTTTAATGCTTTATGAAAGAGGAATATATGGATGGCAAATAAGCATATGAAAATACTCAACATGGTTTTAATACAAGTTAAAATCATGATGAATTACCACTACTCACTTTTTACAATAGCTAAAATGCTATTTTTAAAAATACAATACCAAGTGTTAACAAAGATGTAGAGCAACTGGAACTCTAATAAATTGCTGGTAGGAATGTAGAATTGTAATCAACACAGTGTGGTACTGGAATCAAGAAAGACAAAGAAACCAAGGGAATTCTCTGAGATTTGAGAGCCCAGAAATAGAGTCATACGCATATGGTCAATTGATATTTTTACCAAGAGGCAAAGGTGATTTAGTCTTTTTAACAAGTAAGACTAGGTCGATTAGATATCCACATGCAAAATAAAAGTGAATTCATGTCTTGTATCATATAGAAAAAAATAACTCAAAATGGGTGTTAGAACTTATGGTAGTCAGAGTTTTATCACAGACTTAAATGTAAAATCTAAAACTTTTAAACTTCTAAAAGAACTATTAGAAGAAAATTTTTGTGACCTTGAGTAAGGCAAAGATTTTTTAGATCCATCACTGGAAGCATGAAAAAAA
This sequence comes from Myrmecophaga tridactyla, assembly GCA_004026745.1. NCBI lineage: Eukaryota > Metazoa > Chordata > Mammalia > Pilosa > Myrmecophagidae > Myrmecophaga > Myrmecophaga tridactyla. The sequence continues at coordinate 45,957 of PVIY010017321.1, forward strand.
AATTAATAAACTAGACTTCATTAAAGTTAGGAACAGCTTTTCGAAAGATACTGTTAGAATGAAATAGTCCTCAGACTGGGTTAAAATATTGGCCAACAAAATATAAGAGGAAGGTCTTGTACCCAGAATATTTAAAGAACTTTCAAAACTCAATTACATTAAAATACTGGTGAAAAAACTCTATATTTATCTTGAATATGTGTGAACTCATTCTTGTTTTGCTTTTGTGTTTTCCTTTATCTTTGATTGTTTCCTCATTGAGTAGTAAAATTATTTTAGAAACATTCTAACTATACCTCAGTTGAACTGAGCAAAGAAAGAGATCACCCACCTCTGAGAGAGCCCAGATTTAAGTCCAGATGTTTCTGGAGGCTGGTGATGACACCAGAAGCTGTTTAGGCACATGGACTGGGAAAGAGCCAAAGGAGCTGGGTACAGCTGTGGGGAGGCCATAGAAGGGGAGCTGTTCTGTTATCTACCCACAACCCTTCATCATGGAAAATTCCATACAAATGGGTCCTTGATGCTCTAGGCCAAAGGAAGTCCCTTGTTGGGGATTTAGTATCTTTCAAGACCATTTGACAAATGTTTGTTGAAGTAAAGTTTGGTAGCATCAGTTAGAAAGAGTGAGGTTGAGGTCTCCTGACCATATGGGAAGTTACAGGGAATTGTCTGAATCCAAATCCAACCCTCAGGAGTGTGAGTCCAATTTTCAGGTTTCCCAACCAGTTTACTAGACCTGAGCATCCTGAGGAAAAGGAAGAGCCTGACATAGGAATTAAGAGCACAAGCTAAGCTTCTGAGCCAACATGGTGGCTTAGCAATGTGAGCGTTTTAGTTCGTCCTCCAGAACAACTACTAAATAACCAGAAACAGTACAGAACAGCTCCTGGGGCCACGTCAGTGACTGGACACACAGTGTACCCAGTCTGGACCAGCTGGACTGGCTGCAAGCCCCCCCAGAACCGTGAGTTTCCCAAGCCGTGGTGGCCAGCACCCCTCCCCCACAGGCTGCTTCCCAGAGGAGAAAGGAAAGAGACTTTACCAGCAGCAGGGGTTGAGCCCAACCAGACACCAGTTGTGGCATTAATTAACAAATTCTGACTATTAAAAATAGGCCCCCAGCTCAGGCAAACTTGGTCAAAGTGGAGGTCGCTCATTTTTGCCCCAGTGCCAAGGGGGCAGGGCTGATGGAAAAAGAAAAAAAAAAAGAAACAGAGGTTTTTGTGGCTGTGTTTCTACAAAGGCTTGACTGACTTTGGACACAGTGGCAGGACTTCTCAGGCTGCAACTGCCCCAGGTATAGGCAGAAACAAGCTTGTTTGAGGGCTTGTCTGGAGCCTGTGCCTTCCTCAGGGGAGGGTGAAGCCCAACTCAGGTGGAATCCCTCCCTCAAGGAATTCAGACACCAGGGTTTGGTAATTTGAAGCCATTAAAACCAGCCTACAACCTCTCATCTGTCTCTACCACGCGCCAGCAGGGAGAGTCTGCCAAAGTTAAAGGTAAGGCATCATCTTACGCTGGTGGGACCTGCAGGCAGACAAGCGCCACCTACTGGGCAGAATAAGAAAAACAGAGTCTAGGGACTTCACAGGAAAGTCTTTCAACCTGCTGGGTCTCACCCTCAGAGAAAACTGATGCAGGTGACTCTTTCCTCCTGATAGGAGGCCAGTTTGGTCTGGGAAAATCCAGCTGGGGTCTATAATACCTAAGTAGACTGTCCTAAGGGTGGGGGGGAAAAGGCACCATACAAGCAGGGCAAGAAACAAGAAAACAAGAACTGAAAAATTCTCCTCTGTTAAACAAAACCTAAGCTAGAGGCCCAGAAAAAGCTGATCTGAATGTCAAAGAACAGATAGACAACAAATTCATCCAGCAAGAAAACCCTAGGTAAAAGAAGTGAATGCAATTTCCAGAATAAACTAATTAAGGTAATTAAATGCCTAGATGCCAGCAAAAATAACAAATCACACTAGGAAAATTGAAGATATGGCCCAGTCAAAGGAACAAACCAACAATTCAAATGAGATATAGGAGCTGAAGCAATTAATTCAGAGTACATGAAAAGACATGGAAAACCTCATCAAAAACCAACTCAGTGAATTGAGGGAGGATATAAAGAAGGCAAGGAGTGAACAAAAAAGAAGAAATTGAAAGTCTGAAAAAACAAATCACAGAACTTATGGGAATGAAAGGCACAGTAGAAGGGATGAAAAAAAAAACAATGGAAACCTGCAATGGTAGATTTCGAGAGGCAGAACATAGGATTAGTGAACTGGAGGATGGGACATCTGAAATCTGACAAGAAAAAGAAAACATAGGGAAAAAATGGAAAAAGATGAGCAGGGACTCAGGGAATTGAATAACAACATGAAGCACACGAATATACATGTTGTGGGTGTCCTAGAAAGAGAAGAGAAGGGAAAACGAGGAGAAAAACTAATGGAGGAAATTATCACTGAAAATTTTCTAACTCTTATGAAAGACTTAAAATTACAGATCCAAGAAGTGCAGCATACCCCAAAGAGAATATTCCCAAATAGACATACTCAAAGACATTTACTAATCAGAATGTCAGAGGTCAAAGAGAAAGAGAGAATCTTGAAAGCAGCAAGAGAAAAGCAATCCATCACATACAAGGGAAGCCCAATAAGACTATGTGTAGATTTCTCAGCAGAAACCATGGAGGCGAGAAGACAGTGGGATGATATATTTAAACTATTAAAAGAGAAAAACTGCCAACCAAGAACTTTATCCAGCAAAATTGTCCATCAAAAATGAGGGAGAAATTAAAACATTTTCAGACAAGAAATCACTGAGAGAATTTGTGATCAAGAGACTAGCTCTGCAAGAAATAGTAAAAGGAGCACTAGAGACAGATATGAAAAGACAGGAAAGAGAGGTGTGGAGAAGAGTGTAGAAAGGAAGACTATGAGTAAAGGTAAAAAGAAGGAAAATTAGATGTGACATATAAAATCCAAAAGGCAAAATGGTAGAAGAGGTACTACCTGTGCAGTAATAACACTAAATGTTACTGGATTCAACTCCCCAGTCAAAAGACATAGACTGGCAGAATGGATTAAAAAACAGGATCCATCTATATGCTGTCTCTACTCAAAGGACATGAAGGCAAGGACACAAATGGACATTTACACACCAATGTTTATAGCAGCATTATTTACAATTACCAAGAGATGGAAACAGCCAAAATGTCCAGCAACAGACAGGTGGCTAAACAAACTGTGGCATATACATACAATGAAATATTATGCAGCTGTAAGACAGAATAAAGTTATGAAGTATGTAACAACATGGATGGACCTTAAGGACATTATGCTGAGTGAGATTAGCCAAAAGCAAAAGGACAAATGCTGTATGGGCTCACTGATATGAACTGATATTAGTGAATAAACTTGGACTATTTCATTGGTAACAGAGACCATCAGGAGATAGAAATAGGGTAAGATATTGGGTAATTGGAGCTGAAGGGATACAGATTGTGCAACAGGACTGAATATTAAAACTCAGAAATGGGCAGCACCATACTACCTAACTGTAATAAAATTATGTTAAAACACTGAATGAAGCTGACTGTGAGAATGATAGAGGGAGGAGGGCTGGGGGCATAAATGAAATCACAAAGAAAGATAGACAATAAAGATTGAGATGGTACAATCTAGGAATGCCTAGAGTGTATAATGGTAGTGACTAAATGTATGAATTTAAAAAATGTTTTTGCA